>VWYK01030422.1:17363-65667 GCA_013399775.1 Semnornis frantzii | reverse complement strand
TGTGCGCTTTGCCCTCCCCAGCGCCAGCTGTGTGCTACAGCTACAGAGAAGATGCCAACATCCCCACCATAGGTGCAAGTGCCCCAGTTCACTGCAGGGTGGTAGGACAAGATGAACTTCCAGGGTGCTAATCTCCAGTCTAGATCTGCCCTCAGATGAGACACCAGAGGAGCTATCAGATCAGAGTACCTCTGCCACCAAGAGTTTTCCTCCTTTCCTTCAACTTGAACCTGGTGAAGCTACCATCACCACCCACCCTGAAGGATGCATGTTGCACTTCTACAACCCAAGGGCACAGATAAGCAACAAGTAGTAAATGTTGAGGAGCAAAGTGAACTCCCTCAGCTGTCACAAGTGGACAGAACCATAGAATCATTTCAGCTGGAAAAGACCTTCAAGACTGTTCACAAGTGAGAGTGGTGAGACACTGGCACAGGTTGCCCAGGGAGGTTGTGGATGCCTCCTTGGAGGTGTTCAAGGCCAGGTTGGATGAGGCCTTGGGCAACCTGATCTAGTGGGAGGTGTCCCTGTGCACGGCAGGGGTGTTGGACCTGGATGATCTTTAAGGCCCCTTCCAACTCAACCCATCCTGTGAATCTATGAACCCTGCAGTCCAGTCATTATTTACCTACCAAGTCTGCTCTAAACCAACTCAGGGAAGCTCACACCAAGCTTTATTTACCCAAGCCAAACCCAGACTTGTGGCAAATTGGCCTTTCCGTGGCAGACTTGTTGCACTCGGGTCAGGATTAACAGTTCACACTTCTCTCACAAGAACTCCAAATATGTGCTGGTCCAAAGCTGACCTTTGCCAGCAGGTCACAGATGATTTTTCTGTACTATTAAAGGACTAAACATTTGAGCTCCATGTGCCACATGGAGAGCACACACAGGTAGAAATAAAGCCAGCAAGAAACACAAATAGATCTCTCTCTTTTTTGGGGGGATGGTTGATGAGTTACTATTTCCACTCTGCTATTTCATGAAGAAATAACCTTAATAAGAAAGAAAGAAAAACAAACCTCTCTCTGAACCATCTCCTTACACTTCAGCTGAAACCAGAAATAGACAGAAAATGACCTCCCAGGCTCAGATGTTCAAATGCTTTGATAATGCCCAATCCAAAGAACCAGACTGCAAAGGCTACAAGTCCTGGACCTTAGTCTGGAGGTGCATAACTTGTCCATGCTGTAAGGACCCTGTGTTTGAAATAGCTCCATGTGGAGGAATGAAATGGCTGCTAAAAAAGAGCCCATTTAATGCCAAGGCTTAAGCTGGAACTCCAAGGTCAGCTGAAGGGGTCTATTAAGACAGGAACGGTAGAAATGCCCTGGGAATGAGAAACAAGGCCTGGGGGGTACATACCTTGGGCCTTCTCTGGTTCTTAGAAGCAACAAGATTCATAGATTCATGGAATGGTTTGGTTTGGAAAGACCTTAAAGATCATCCACAGTTGCAATCACCCTGCCATGAGCAGGGACACTCTCACCAGCACAGGTTGCTCAAGGCCTCATCCAACCTGGTCATGAACACCTCCAGGGAGGAAGAAACCTGTGCCAGTGTCTCCCCACCCTCACTAGAAAGAATTTCTTCCTAATCTCCAGTCCAAATCTGCCCTCCTCAAGCTTCAATCCATCCCCTCTTGCCCTATCTCTAGATGGAGCAGCCTATAGTAAAGCCAAAGTCTTCAGACTCGGTTTTACCTGGTTTCTGCAACCTGGATGAACTCAAGACTACCCAGAGGGTCCCCTGCAGATAGAGAGAGCTCAACTCAGCAATGAAAGGTTGAGGCCTGGAGCCTCCTGGTCTAGTAGAAGATGTCCCTGCCTATGGCATGGGGGTTGGAACTAGATGATCTACAAGGTCCCTTCCAAGCCAAATCTTTCTCTAAACCTGTGAATCTCTAACAGTAGCAAGTCCAGCTCAACATCTACTACATTCCTCAGCAGAACAAGGACTCTGTCCCCCTGAGGTCAGGTGGCAGAGTTTTGCTAATCAGAAGCTCAGAAGAGGTTTCTGAGACCTCAGCAGTCAAAAGAATCCAAGAAAGGCAACATCTGGAAGTGCATCTCAAGCATCTGACTCATGAAATCAAGCAAAGCTGGTGCTTAGATCACCAGACCATCCCTCCCTTCCCAGCACTCGTCCCCCACATTCCACCCCAAATCATTCCTCAAACCACAGGAATATCCTTCACTCAAGGGCTCTGGAAGAGCCACATTTCAGTGCTGTGACTGCAAAGCACTTCTGAGCAGAGCTTGCAAAACCCAGCAGGCAGCTGCAGCAGGCTCAGGCAGAAGAATGGAAAAACACAAACAGAGCTTTTGTCCCCAGGCCTGGCTTTTAGCATCTGCTACTTGAGCCCACGTCCACCTTCTCCACACAGTCAGCAGCAGAGATGCAGCTGACCACTGGCACGCTCAGCCCAAAGGCCTGCAAACCAAACCTATGCTTGTCCAGCCTCTTGGCAAACCTCACCTTGGCTCCTACTCATACTTTGTGACCATACTTTGTGACCAGCAGTGGTTGGAGACAGGATGTGTGTCCATCTGCTGCCCTGTCTTTTGTCTGCCTGCTCTCAGTGACAGCAGCATTGATGCCTCCAACAGCAGACTCCCACCACAGCTTCTGGTATTTTCCCCACATGTAAAGGATAGCCAGACATGGTGCCAGACAAAATGCCAGTGTCAAGGCTGTGCCAGCTCTGGCTGAGCAACTCTCACACTGCAAACACTGAAATGCCACTGAATCCATGCTGTGTCCCTGGACAGGCAGCTGGCAGCAGTTCTAGGCTAGGGACTTCCTGATCTGCACAGGACAGCAGTGGCCACCTGGGCCAGCCATGAGGACAAGTCTCAGGCACCCTTCTGCATGGCTTGGGGTGTATGTGGCCTCCCTGCTTCCAATTCTTCTCATCTTCAGTGACCAACTTGGGCATGGTCTGAGCTCTGTTCTTGTACCAGATGGTGGCTTTGATGACAGGCAGACACCAACTCCTCCCAGGGCAGTTCTGAGATGCTGCCATCCTGCTGAGCCCCAGCCCTCTACAGGGGCTTCCAGGATCACTCAAATCCTGCCACCCTTGATCTGAGACAGGAGAACCTCCACTCTAATGGTCCTCCCTCTCAGGAGACCAAGGTGCCTCAGTTCACACTGCCATCTCTTTCCCCCCTGCCACCAACAAAGCAGTGCCAGAACAAGAGCAGAGACAGCATCAACACTTGGAGCTCAGCACAGACACAGAGTCCCAGCCACAAAGAGTTAGTCCCTGTGCTCACTACAGGCTGTTGGTAAACCCCTGGGAGAGAGCAGGCAGGGGGGAGAGAGCAGGCAGGGGGGAGAGAGCAGGCAGGGGGGAGAGAGCAGGCAGGGGGGAGAGAGCAGGCAGGGGGGAGAGAGCAGGCAGGGGGGAGAGAGCAGGCAGAGGGGAAGCCCTCCATAAATCAAGGAACATGAAGCATACTGAGTCCTTTTAAAAATCCTGGCCAAAGACACACAAAGTAAATGTTTCTCCTTGCCTTACTGGAAACGTTCCTCTCCTGCTGCCCTATAAAGTTTACAGTTATGGATGCTGTGAACAATTTGTCCTGTACCCCTGCCTGAGCACAGGCAGTGAAGTGTTTGACCAGGGAGGCAGTGGCCAAGTGCCTGCCCTCACAGTCTTGCCAGCCTTGCACTTTCCAAGCACAGCTCCCCTGAGGGCACCAAAAGAAGCCAGAAGCAGTGGAGCTGCAAGGAGCTCACACTGGCAGCATTTCATAGAATCAGAGTGGCAGGGGTTGTAAGTGACCTCCAGAGACCATCAGGTCCAAGCCCCCTGCCAAAGCAGGAGCACCTAGGGCAGGTCACACAGCACACAGCCAGGTGGGTCTTGAAAGTCTCTAGAGCAGGAGACTCCTTTCTGGGCAGCCTGCTCCATGGCTCCAGCACCCTCACAGTAAAGAAATCTCTCATCATGTTGAGGTGGAACCTCCTGTGCTCCAGTTTGTGTCCACTGTCCTATCACAGGACACCACTGAAAAGAGCCTGAGCCCTGCTTCTTGCCCCCCACCCTTCAGATATTCACAGACATCCACAAGATCCCTTCTCAGCCTTCTCTTCTCCAGGCTAAACAGCCCCAGGGCTCTCAGCCTTCCCTCATCAGACAGATGTTCAGGTCACTTCAGCATCCTCCCAGCCTCTGTTGGACACTCTCCACTGTCTCTCTAGAACTGGAGAGCCCAGAACTGGGCACAATATTCCAGCTGTGGTCTCCCCAGGACAGTTTGCATCCAACATATCTTGATCAGCCTTCCCAGTGGCATTTTTCTACCTGTTTGGCCTCAAGCAGTGAGAGGTGGAGTTGGCAGAAGCCCTGTGGGGCAGACAGGAAGAAAACCAGATCATCCCCTGCTGCCTGCAGGAATGAAACCACACCTCAGGGCTGGGATTTGGGACACTGCCCTGGGCTGCCTTCTGTGCTTCTCCCTCCAAAAGACACCTGCTGCACAAACCCCACGGTGTAAACACCCAGGACTCCAAGGTCCCTCTCCCTGCAGTGCCTTAACCCAGCTGCTCTCTTTTCTGCTCTGCTCAAGTCAGATCCCCCAGCACACCGAGGGGCTCAGGAAAGGGGGGGAAAGCTTCTGTGATTAACCAAGAAATCAACCCCAAAGCTCCTTGATTTTTAACAAAGCATCCCCTTACTTTGGAGAACATCTTCATCAAGTATTCATTGAGCCAATTAAGCTCTCAGCAGTGCCCCAGGGAGAGGCCAGGCTGTCTCAGCCAGGTCCTGCTCACAGCAGATTGCTTCATTAGCCCACTTCAGAATCAAAATACATCAAAACACCATTAACCCTTCCCAAGGCAGGGAAAAGGCAAACCAACAAGGAGACATTCTTTCAACCTTCTTCTTCTTCTTTGTCTGTTCTGTTTGAAATAGGAAGTTGTTGAGTTTTGGTGGTTTGTTTTTTTTTTTAAGCCCAAGGAAAAAAAAAAAAAGTTGGCAGGAATCTGATTGTTGAAAGGGAATCAAAAGGCAAGAGAGAGAGGCAGTTAAAATAATGTTGCAATTGTTATCAAAGCACAGAGAGCTTGCTTCATTCTAGTGGCTGTTTTTGGAAGAAAGCTGCTTCTAGAAAAGAGAGAAAGAAATCAAAATTGTGTTTGGGACAGAGATTTAAAGCCAGATCCAAAATTTCCAGGTGCTTGGAGACCACTGAATTGAGGCCTGCTTCCAAGCTGATTTTTATTTACTTTACATCCACATACAAGGACACACAGAGTCCTGAAGATCATTTTCACTGACATTCCACAGCCCTGGGATTTCTACAGCTCCCCACAGCTCTGAGGGCAACAGGAAGATGCCAAAAGGTTGGTTCCTCTACACACAAAGCTGAGGGGCATGCTGACAGCATCTCACTTAGCAAGGAAACACAGACTCAGAGATCCATAGAATGGTTTGGGTTGGAAGGGAACTCCAAGATCATTCAGTTGCAAGCCCCCTGCCATGGGCAGGGCCACCTGCCACCAGCCCAGGTTGCTCAAGGCCTCATCCAACTTGCTGCCATGTCCCTGGGCCTGCCAGCACAGCTCCTGGATGTGTTGCCAGAAAGGTCCTTACCAAACATCCCCAAAGCAGCTCTCCCAGCTGCCAAAACACAGCACCAAATGGATTCAGCTGCCCCAGCTGCTCTGACACTGCAGTTCTGCCAGCTTGTTTCTGCCAGCCAAACTGAAAGGTGATGCCCAAGCCTGGACTGCTAACCTACCTGCCAGCTACAAGACCCAGGGAAGGTGTGAGCAGCCACACTGGGAACCTTCCCAGCTTCTCCTGGATAGCCTGGAATGTTGGGCAGAGAAGAACCTCAGGAAGTTCAACAAAGGCAAAAACATAGAGCTCTATAGCTGAGAAGGAATAACCTTCTACACCAGCACAGGTGAGAGGTGACCTGCAGCACTGGAGAAGGACCTGGGAGTGCTGGGGGACAAGCTGAGCATGAGCCAGCAATGTGTCCTTGTGGCCAAGAAAGTCAATGGGCTCCTGGGGTGCATGAAGAATGTGTCAGCAGACCAGGGGAGGTTCTGCCCCCTCTACTCTGCCCTGGTGATGCCACATTTGGAGTGCTGTGTCCAGTTCTGGGCTCCCCAGTTCAAGAGGGACAGGGAACTACTGGAGAGAGTCCAGCAGAGGGCCACAAGGATGCTGAGGGGCCTGGAGCATCTCTGTGAGGAAAGGATGAGAGCCCTGGGGCTGTTCAGCCTGGAGAAGAGCAACCCAAGAAGGGATCTCCTCAATGCTGATTAATATCTAAAGGGTGGAGGTCATGAGGATGAGGCTGAGCTCTTTCCACTGGTGACCACTGATAGGACAAGTGGCAATGGGTACAAACCAGAACCTAGGAAGTTTCACTTCAATTTATGGAGACATTTCTTTGTTGTGAGTGCTGCAGCCCTGCAGCAGGCTGCCCAGAGAGGTTGTGGAGTCTCCTTCTCTGGAGATTCCAAAGTCACTTGGACACTGTGATCCTGGGCAAGCAGCTGTGGGTGCCCCTGCTTCAGCAGGGCAGTTGGACTCAAATCTCCAGAGGCCACTTCCAAGCCTCACCATTCTGTAGTTCTATGATTCTCCAGGCACCTGAGGAGCACAAGCCAAGCCTCACTCCCTTCTAGAGAACACAGAAAGGTTCCAGGGAGCCTCTGCAGCAAACATCTGCCCACACACAGCCATATCCCACCCCAGCATCCCCCTTGGTGTCACCAAGTGCCACAGGCACAGCCCAGCTTTGTGCTGAGCCCACAGCACCCAGATGAGGTCTGCCTGACCCTCGTGGCTGTTGGACATGGTCCCAGCCAGCCAGGGCTGGGCAGAGTTGCTTCTCCACAGGCAGCACATTCCCAGCACACCCAGGCCTGCAGGTGCTCAGCTGCCTGAGTGGGCAGGTTTCCTCAGGGACATCCAAGAGGGTCAGGCAACACTAGATGTAGTGGCACTTTCAAGTCAAGAGGATCAAGGAGGCTGCCAAAGGTCTGCCTTTGTGCCAGTTCAGTTGGCATCAAGGAAGAAAGAAGAGAAATGCCAGGAAAAAACCCACCCAGCAAGCAACTCCCTGGAGCTAGGAGCTCCTTGACTCCAGCAGTTGCACAAGTGCCTGTGACCCCTGGCCTGACATCCACAGGCTCCAACGACAGCTCAAGAGGGCAAAGACAGCCTGGAGTAACCCCCAGCACCACCCCACCCTAATCCAGCTTGTGTGCAACAGTTGGGCACTGTGCCACATCTCTGCTGAAGGAGAGATGGGCAATGTGCCACCAGAGCAAGCTGCAGCACCCCTGGAACTGCTGCTCACAGGGTGAAGACAACCCTGCCCCTATGGTCTTGCCCACCTCTCACTAGACCTGATTGCTTAAGGCCTCCTCCAACCTGGCCTTGAACATCTCCAGGGAGGGAGCAGCCACAACCTCCCTGGGCAACCTGTGCCAGTGTCTCCCCAGCCTCACTGGAAAGAATTTCTTCCTCAATCTCCCTTTTGCAGCTCACATTGCTCCTCATCCTATCACTACAAGCCCTTGTCAAAAATCCCTCCCCAGCTTTCTTGTAGCTCCATTCAGGTCTTGGAAGGCTGCTCCAAGATAGAATCATAAAATGGTTTAGGTTGGAAGGGATCTCAAAGATCAGCCAGCTCCAGCTTCCCACCATAGGCAGGGACACCTCCATCTAGAACAGAGGGAGGTGAGGAAGATGAGGAAGCAGATGTGGGCCTGGGAGAATCCCAAAAGCAGCTGAAAAGCACAGGGAGGTGGTACCCAGTGGCTGTCATCCCAGTCTCACAGCTGCCACCATCCTGTTGTGGCACCAGCAGACCCCTGACCTAGTGACCACTGTGCCACCCAGGACAGACTGAGGGCAGGGTGTGGGGTCACAGCCATGGCATGGTTCAGATGCTTGCTGTATATTTTTAATGCTGCTTTGACTCACCAGGCTCTAAAAAGCACATGGATTCTCCAAATGCTTTTGAGCTCTTCCATCAGCTCCTCACTGGAGCCCAGAATAGCCCCCAGCTACTCCCCTCTGCAAACAGGTCCTCCTCAGCAAAGAGGGATCTGCATTTCCAGCCCATGGGGTGGAAGCAGGTCCTCCTCAGGAAAGAGGGATCTGCATTTCCAGCCCATGGGGTGGAAGCAGGTCCTCCTCAGCAAAGAGGGATCTGCATTTCCAGCCCATGGGGTGGAAGCAGGTCCTCCTCAGGAAAGAGGGATCTGCATTTCCAGCCCATGGGGTGGAAGCAGGTCCTCCTCAGCAAAGAGGGATCTGCATTTCCAGCCCATGGGGTGGAAGCAAGAGCTGGACAGAGGAGTGGTGCAGAGCTGAGGCAGGGCAGTGAGTCTGTTTACAGGCATGGAGAGGCTGCTGGAAGCTGTCCTTGGCTGCAGGGCTGTCCCCACTCCCAGTGAGGCTCCCAGCCCCTCCACCCCGCTCCTCTTTTGGCTCCAAAAAAGGATCACTCCCTGTTGCATAACAGGAGGGGCAGCAGAGGGATGGAGCCTGCACACAAGGCCTCCTTTTTACTCAACAATCCCTTTTTCGGTCATGCAGCCTCCCTCTGCCCAGCTGCCACTGAGCTGACAGGTTGGGGAGATGGAGAATCACAGCAGAACTGTTTGGGGGGGGGGGGAAGAGCTCCAAGATCATCGACTCCAACCAGCAACCCAACACCACCACAGGCACTAAACCATGTCCCAGAGAGCCATGGCCACACGTTTCTTGAACTCCTCCAGGGATGGGGACCTCCCTGGGCAGCCTGTTCCAACCCCTGATCACTCTTGCTGCAAAGAAATTGTTCCTCATCTCCAACCTAAGCCTCCCCTGGCACAGTTTCAGGCCATTCCCTCTTTATCACCTGAGACTGGGGAGAAGAGACCAACTCCCACCTCACTGCAACCTCCTTGCAGGGAGCTGTAGAGAGCAGCTCATGGAGCTCTTCCACCTTGCAGAGCCAGGCCTGTGGTGTGTGTTTGACAGCTTCTCTAGTGGAAAATACCAAAGCCACATGTTGGTGCTGCAGGCTCCCTGGCTGCCCAGGACAGGGTTTATTAGGAGGTGATGATGTGCTCCAAGCTCTCATACCTCCCTGCTTACACACCAGGATTGGCTTCCAGCTCATTCCCCATTTTGGAGAGCAACACAGACCTCCTTCCACCCAAGGAAACAGCTCCTGGAGTGAGGGCCCAGCAGGCTCTGACCTCAGAGTACTTGGGCAACCTCTGCTGAGGGCAGCTTAAATCAGCAGCTGGGTTCTAATGTGCTGCCCTGCACACTCTGCCTCTGGGTGTCTGAGAGAGATGAAAGGGCACAGGAGTGGGGAAAGCACTGCTCTGAGACTCCCTCTAGCCCAAGTCCTTTCAGGAAGGCTTTCCTTCCCCTCTGAAGGACCATATCCTCAGTTGGTGACAGCCCAAGTCCTTTCAGGAAGGCTTTCTTTCCCCTCTGAAGGACCATATCCTCAGCTGGTGACAGCCCAAGTCCTTTCAGGAAGGCTTTCCTTCCCCTCTGAAGGACCATATCCTCAGCTGGTGACAGCCCAAGTCCTTTCAGGAAGGCTTTCTTTCCCCTCTGAAGGACCATATCCTCAGTTGGTGACAGCCCAAGTCCTTTCAGGAAGGCTTTCTTTCCCCTCTGAAGGACCATATCCTCAGCTGGTGACAGCCCAAGTCCTTTCAGGAAGGCTTTCCTTCTCCTCTGAAGGACCATATCCTCAGCTGGTGACAGCCCAAGTCCTTTCAGGAAGGCTTTCTTTCCCCTCTGAAGGACCATATCCTCAGCTGGTGACAGTCACTGACCTACACAAGGAACCAGAAACACTGTTTGTTTGCCTTGGCCCAGTGCCTTACCACACAGCCACGCTGGCCCCAGAAGAGCTTGGCAAGCTCATGCCAGCTGGAAAGGAAGCATTTCCCAAACATCTGTGGGTCACTGCCCAAGGCACAGGCACTGCTGACCCACTGCAGACCAGAGACAGCAAAGGCCCCAGGAGGTTGCATTCCAAGCTGTTACTTGACAAGTTGCTGGTCCCTCTGCCTGTTTATTCTCTGTTTCTCAAAGGCTAAGCTGAGCCCCTGGGCAGTGAGATACCAGCAGGCCAGCAGAGGTTTGTCTCTCCCTGGAGAGCCAAGCAGCTGGGCACTCTTACCCTTTCACTTGGCAAGAAGCCTCCCACTTCCAGGCTGGATCCTTCCTTTCCCCTGTTGTTAAAGGACAGGAGGCTGCCCACTCAATTTATAGGGAAGGAGTTCCTGGTGCAAGTCTCTGAGATGCTTCCTCTACACAGACCCTTGCTGGGTGATGTGCATTTACCTGCCTTCAGGCAAGAGTCCCACTCCAGACTGTAACTTCAACGCTGTGAGGTTGGCTGCTGAGGCCTCACCTTTGAATGAGGGTCCCAAAGAGCAGACTGCAGATCTTCTGGATGTTCTCTGTGCACAGCCAGCTCCAGTGATCCAGCAGCAGCAGACGAAGCACATCCAGGGCCAGGTCAGCCAAAGCTGTTTCAGAGCCTGGCAGGAGGAAGAGGAGGGTCAGGTGAAGAAGCCAACTCTATGCTTAAGCAAACTGGGTGGAAAGCATCATCCAAAGCTCACTCCTGTCTCCAAGAGCCTGCTTGTCTCTCTTCTCCCCAGCCTCATGCTGCTGTGGCACAGTCAGACTGGGCAGCTCACCCTCTCAGGCTCCTGCCTGAAACGCTCTTTCACTTCCATTTTCACTCAAACAGCCCCAAATTCCCTAACAGAGGGTGCATCAGATCAGAACAGGATTGCTCCAACCAAGTGCTTAATTCCTGCTTAGTTAAACCAAGGGATTATCAACCCCCAGTCCAGGCAGAGGGGTGGCAGAGTACTCAGAGGAGGTGAGAAAGCAGGCAGTGACTGTGGCCAGGGGACAGCTGCATTGCTGAGGTTTATTTTCCTGGTATTCACCAACACTTTTCCCTCTTGCAAGGTGGTTTTCCAAGCCTCTGGTCGGTGTCTGCAGGCTGCCACCGTGTGGCAGATCCAAGCCTGAGCAGGAAGGTGGACAGACCACATCTGGATGAACCAGACACAGCAGCTACAGGTAAAACCCCCAACGCGTGCCCAGGTAGCCCTGGGACAGCAAAACCTCTCCCTGACCCTCAGGAGGGTGTCAAAGCCTACAGTGTAAATATATTCTGCTGCCTAGAGAAATATTTGTGAGATTCAGACTGGAATCAGGAAGAAATTCTTTCCAGGGAGGGTGGGGAGACACTGGCACAGGTTGCCCAGGGAGGATGTGGATGCCCCACTCCTGGAGGTGCTCAAGGCCAGGCTGGATGAGGCCTGGAGCAACCTGGGCTAGTGGGAGCTGTCCCTGCCTGTGGCAAGGGGTTGGAACTGGGTGAGCTTTAAGGTCCCTTTGAACCCAAACCATGCTCTGATTCCATGATCTGTGCTGCTTGGCCACAAAGGATCCTAAGATGGAGCTCATTCATGTAACACAAACCTGCCTGAGACAAGCACTCCCAGGCCTGTGCCCCAGTGTGAGGATACTGTGATGGCTCTGCTGGTAAAGTGAGCTCCTGGAGAGCAGCTTCACCTCCTCTGACCTTCCTTGATGTTTGATCTTTCAACCACTCTCTCTAGGGACTCAACAAGACTGTTCATGCCTGATTTACTGCTGGAGATAAAGGAGAGAGGGAGTCTGGATCCCAGCACCTCTCCTTCCCTCCTCCCTGCTGCACTAATGAAGTCCAGGCCATTTCACTTGGAAAGGACAGGAGTGTGTTTGGCATCTCTTGCTCTGGGCCATGCAGAATTTACTCCTTGCTTGCTTTGCCCTTGGGGATTTGGCCTCCCTGTGCAGACAACAGGAGCAGGTTGTTCAGCTTGACCATACCCCCAGCAGAGAGCACCTCCAGCAAGCTCTCTTCATTGCCTTAGCACACAAGATCCCTTCCTCAGAGAGCTGCTGGCCAACCTCTTCCAAGAAGTCACCCAGTGAGCAGATATTGGTTGCCTTTTTAGTCAGTTGCTCCTCAGACATTCCTGCTCCTGCCCCTGCCAGACCAGCCTGCCCTGTCTGGGCTCTGAAGCATCACAGAGCTGCAGGCATTTGACATCACTGCTGTTCATTTTCCTTCAGACTCCAGCTAATTTGGCCTGCCTGTATCTCTTGTGCTCTGCACACCAGCTTCCAGCTCCAGCCCTGCTTCCTAGCAGCCCCAAAACAAATTCAAAGCTTACAAGCAAAGCTGGTAGCACAAGTCAGCCTTCAAAACACCAGCCCCATCCTGTCACAAGCACGTGCTTTCAGTCAGAGCTTGCCAAACTGGAACCACTGGAGGGGAGTTTTTGGGAAGTTTGAGCTGAGAGAGCTCAGCTATTCCAAGAAAAAGATTAGAGAAGATGTTTTTGTTCATGGTCAGGGGAATCTTGTAACCATTCTGACAGGCCACACCACCCTTCTGCTCCAGAGGAGAGATCTATCACCAGACAGGGAACAGTACTCCTTGTATGGGGATTAGGGTTGCTGTTCCCATCTCATCTATCCAAGTTTATCACTCAGAAGGTCCTTTAAGAGCACGTGGATGTAGCAAGGGTAATGTGAGACTACCAAGAAATCACCACCTGGTCACTTCTCAGTTCCTAAGAGCTTGATGTTGGAACACTGGCAGTTCAAGCATTAGGAAGCTTGCTGCTGAGGGCACTACACTGAAGATCTACAGTGACACAGCTGAGCCAAGATCCAATTTGCTTCCCTGACAACAGACACCAAAGCAATCTCTGCAACAGGTTGCCCAGGGAGGTTGTGGATGCCCCCTCCCTGGAGGTGTTTGAGGCCAGGTGGGATGAGGCCTTGAGCGACTTGGGCTAGTGGAAGGTGTCCCTGCTTATGGCCTGGGGGGTTGGAACTCGATGATCTTTAAGGTCCCTTCCAATCCAAACCATTCTATGGATCTTTGAATCACCTAAGGACTGGGAGAACTCAGTTTGCTTTCCCATCAGTCAAGGTGCATCAGGCAGGAGACCAGGTCCTCACAGCAAAGACCTTGTAAACTAAGCCTGCAGATGCTGGAGCTGTTGAGGTTCCAAAGCAGATACACTGAAGCCTTAGCAGAGGAGTGAAGCTCACCAGGGTCTGTGTCTGGATGTGTCCCATGCTCTGATGTGCTCAGTCCATCTATGTCCTCCTGCATGGAGCTTTCCTTAACTTCTCTGCCTTCCTCGCCTTCAGGAACCTTGCTGGGCATGGCCTCCAGCAGCTTCTCCTGCTTCTGGATGAAGGACTCCATAGCAGCCAGAGACAGGGTGCCAGGGACCTACAAAACCACCACAGCAGCAAGCTGCACACAGCCAGACTGACCCACAAGATCTCCACTCCCAGCCTCCCACCACCTGGCTTGCACCTTGCTGTAGCCACAGAGCTGCCTGTTGCCTTTCTGGCACATGGAACAAAGCTGCAGCAGCCCCAAGCCTCATGGCACATGCATTATGGCAAGGCAGCACCCAGACAGGGCAATGATTAGGATCATGAGAGGATTGAAAGAAGGATCTGAACTTACAGCACTTCCTTCCCTGATAGAGTACAAGATCCTGTCATGAGCTTCACTCACATTCAGCACTGGAGTAATCTTACTGGAGGAGAATCTCAGCCTGGACCTGAAGAGGAGGGGCATGGAACAGTCAGGGCAAGCTGTGAGTGATGAACTTCCCCACTCTCAGCCAAGAACCTGGACTAGCCTCAGCCAAGAACCTGGACCATCTATCTTTGTCCACTGTCCAAGCTAAGAAGCCTGATTAGGTCAAAAGTGGTTCAAAAAGAGCAGCACAACTAAGGCTATCCCCCAGGAGATCTAAGAGGTGGCAGTAAAAACATGCAATAAAAGCATTAAAGTGTTTTCCTCATGGGCCCAGTCAAGGCTTTCCCCCACCCAGCACACAAAACCATCTTCTTCAGGAGGTTATGTCCCACCTCAGCTGCCATGCAGATGTTGAGCAAGGTGTGAGCATTGCAGCACACAGAGAAGTGACCAGAAAAGCCTGGGAGATGTGAACCACACTCAGCAGGATTGTGAAATCCACTTGTAACTATGCACAGGCAGGAAGGAGGAGCTGAAAGGGTGTTTGGGATTGTAGGACAGATTGTAAAGCAGCTTGGTTATCATTAAGGAATGTCCCTTGCAGCCAAAATGCTTCAAAACTTGGACTTTTTTGGTTTGTCTCTTTGTCCAAAGTATCTTTTTCTAGCAAAACATCTCTTTCCTGGACAAAAAGCCACTGTCAGGAAGAACTCTTCCCTCCTCCTGTGAGCAAAGAAACACTGCTGAGCACAATGGAGCTCAGCACTGCCAGCAACACCAAATAAAGCCTTGGTGAGCAACATTTGTCCAATGCCCTTCAACATGACTCCTCAATAAGTCCTGAGATGCTTCCTGGGCAAGGCAGCAGCCATGGCACTGTGTGGAACACACAGAAGAAGCAGGAGAAAACCTTCAGGTAGAGAACTTAGAGCTGTATTTTGCAGTGAGTCACACAGAGGTCACACACATGCTGAAGGGTGAAAAAGCAATTCCCCAGGAACATCAGCTTTGGTGGCAAACACCACCACCACACAGCTGCCTCAGGAAGAAATTCACCTTCCAGGGGAACCTGAGTCTTCCTGGAAATTGCTTTATCCCAACAGGAACTCAGGATGTGAAGAAGAAAGGAAAGGAATCTAGAGCACAACAGTGATGTGCTATCCACAGCGAGTCAAGCATCAAGTCAGTGTTTTCCTATGATGGAGTCACTGATGGATGAAGTCCATCATGGATGAAGCAGAGAGAAAGCTACAGAAGCTTTTCCTTACTTGTTTGCCTTCTTCCCATCTGTCTGAGATTTCCCATCCACTTCAGACTCGCTCAGCTCCTCCGTGGGGCTCTGGGGCTCTGACCTGGGGAATGCTGTCTTCAAGGTGTCCACGATGGCATTGACCACGATCTGCAAAAGCCAGCAGGGCCATCAGCTGCTGAACACATTCCCAGCCCTTCTAGCAGCTTTCACACCTGCATGCTCTCTCTTTTCCATTATAACCTTTGAGATGGGCTTCAGTCACCTGGACAACATGATAGTATAGTGAGGGTGGTGAGACATTGGAACAGGTTATCCACGGAGGTTGTGGATGTCCTCCCCCTGGAGGTGTTCAAGGCCACGTTGGATGAGGCCTGGAGCAACCTGGGCTAGTGAGAAGTGTCCCTGCTCAAGGCAGGGGGGTTGGAGTTGGATGATCTTTGAGGTCAATTCCAACTCAAACCAATCTATGAACCTAGGGAATCCAGGGAATCTATATGCAGCTGCCCTGCTACAGAGAGGCTTCCAGTTTTTTGGCTGCTGCCACAGGAGATGTTGAAGCCCAAGAGGCATGCCTGGGGGGCAGTGGTAAGCAGCTTCCCACCTTGTCTATCCTGGAGACAACGAAGGGCTTCTTGACGAACGCGATCCTGGCGTCGGTGTTGAGGGCCAAGAACTCCTGCACCTCCTCACTGTTTGCAATCTCAGGGACTGCACACAGTTGCTGCAAGGACAGATGTGGCTTTAGGTCTTTGTTTTTCATTTTTTTGGGGAGTCAGTTTCTCAGCTTAATCACTTAGAAGTGCAGGAGGAAGCAAATACCTCACCTTCAGGAAAGATTCTAGCAGGCTTTTTCTGGCTTCCACTTTATCACTGTCCATATTTCCAAATGGGAGGTCAGGGAACAGCTTCTTTGGGCCTTTGATATCTACAAAGGCAACAAATTCATCAGCAAGCTCAAGAAAACTGCAGCAGTTGAGTTAAAATCTTAATGCTCTCATGTTTAAGGTTACCACAACACACTGCTTAAGATAACACACCCCTCAAACCAGGGTGGGTGAATCAGGTCTTAAACCCACACAGAATTTGTGTTCTGCTGATACCATCTGTGCCTTTAAAGTTAAAAGAAGCAAAAATGTCAGTTTAACACAAGGACTGTACTTCACTCCAAGCCTAGATGATCCTTGAGGTCTCTTCCAACTTGATATTCTATGAATCTATGAATCTTTTTGGACTGGCTGGCTGGGGCCTTGAGCAACCTTGGTTTAGTAGGAGTTGTCCCTGCCCACAGCAGGGGTTTAGAACTAGATGATCTTCAAGGTCCCTTCCAACCCAAACCAATCTATGAACCTACCTCAACAAAGCAGTTTCCCCAGATCTGTCCAAACCTAAAGGAGCATGGAGGGCCATGCTCAATGCAAGGAATCATCACACAGAAGCAGCATTAAAATTGCAATTTGCTGCCAAAAGAAAGTTCACCTCTAGCCAGCTCTGCCCAGGACAAGGACATGGGCCCCACACACAGCCCAGCATCCAGAGCTGCAGAGGCAGGGCAGGGTACCCTCTGAAGAGAGGAGCATGGAGAGGGGTCAGAGGGAGAAGGATCTTCTCAGGAAGCTAAAAGCAGGCACTGACTTTTCAGGAACTTGCGGAGCTCAGGCTTCTCCTCCAGCCTGGTCTGGAGGTTGAGGAACTCGCGGTAGCGGCGGTTCACGGTGTGGTAAGCCATTTGCTGGAGGCTGCCTGCGCTCTCACCCTCCAGGGCTGTGTCATACTGAGGAGGAAGGCAACACTCAATTATCCTTACACACCCCAAAAGAGCTCTGATGTGCTGCGGTCCCTGCTGGCCCCACAGCTCCCTTCCCCCAGATTCCATAGGAGCCCATCCAGCAATTCCTCAGACTGATCACTCCCTGCACAGCCCAGAAACCCCTCGTGATGAGGGGAATGGTGAAAACACGACACAAAAAACCTCACCCAGCCCCAGGAAACTCTTGGTCATCATTAGGGACACCTGTCCCGCAGCCAAATGACCACTGGAAAAGGCACTGTGCTTGAAATTCCCCCACTGCCAAGCAAAGTCCTCATCTCCAAACTCCAGCCTGTGCTCTCCTGGCAGGGCAGGGATCTTGGCAGAGGAATGCCCCCTGGCAAGCCTTTACCTTGATGGTGTAGAGGGTGTAGGGGTGGAAGCCAGTCCCGCTGTGCTCTCGGGTAGTGATGGTCCCAGTTATCCGCAGGTTCTGGATCACAACTGGCCCGTCGGGGCTGCTGAGGGGCTCAAAGCTGAAGGTGTTGATGGAAGCTGTTGGGGAGGATGTGAGCAGGGGCAGAGCCTGCCTGGAGTCTGCAGGGGTTTGTGGTGGGCCCTCTGCTGCCCCCAGATCTTTCCCCAAGCTGGAGGGTCTCTGTGAGGAGGCCTTCCTGGCAACAGCTGGGCTTTCTGCTTCCTTCTCAACTGCTGGGTCGATCTGGATGTCAGGGCAGGAGCTCAGCGCAAAAGCAGAGGTGGGAAGCAGGCCAGCATCTGAGTTGGTGGCAATGCCTTCCTCCAGATACCCCTCACCATTTTCTGGTCCCTCCAGCACATTAGAGGTGTCCTGGAGGGATTCATCAAGGAACTCCCCTGCAGGTGATGGTGCCAACAGATCCATGTCCTGGCCAGCATCGGGTGCAGGGGACTCCAGCTCCAAACCCTCGCAGGGAAATAGGTTTCCCAGGGCTCGGGGACGGAGGAAAGGCTCTTCTGGGGGACAGAGACCACTTGACAAATCCTCTCCCTTCTCACCAGCAGCTCCAGCCTCCTGCCTGGGAACCTCCATGACCCCGGGAGTAGGGGACAGCCCAGCAGGGGCAGTGTCCGTCTGCACCGTGAAGGGCAAAGAATCAGGCACTGGGGGTGCTGGAGGTGGCTTCTCAGCCCGGGGCTTCTTGGAGAAAGCCCCAATGAGCAGCAGGTTAATCCAGTCGGGATCAGCCATCTTCCTGATGGCCGGCAGCAGCACGTTGCAGGTCACCAGCTCCACCACCACGAAGCGACCCGTCCGTGTCTCCAGGTGGGGCCGAGGCACCAGTGCCTGCAGCAGCGTCTCCACCGCAGCCCGGGCATAGCCCACCTCAGCTGCTGGGCTGTGGAGGGCAGGATGTGGCCCTGCCAGCCGGCTGTACTCCTGCCACAGGGCCCTGCCACCTGCCGGATTGTCCCTCAGGGCCTCGCAGGCCTGCAGGTAACACTGTAAGTGGTGGCCGCAGAGGAGGAGGAGGCGGCGAGCCAGGGCCTGACGGTCCACTCGCCCCATCCGCTGCCTGAGCTCATGGGCCAGGCCGGTCATGGCCTTCTCCACCTCAGCCTCGAAGGCTGGCTCGCTGCTGACGGTGCGGTACCAGGAGGCCACGAAGTCTCGCACCACTTTGTGGACGGTGCCGCTGATCTCCCTCTCCAGCCGCTCCTCGGCTTCTGGGCTGTGGCGCTGCGGCTGCAGCGAGCTGACAAAATGCTCCAGCCGCAGCCGCCAGCCAGGGGCGCCGAGAGCTCGGGGGCTCAGCCAGCCACCCAGTGCTGCCAGCAGCCCGCAGAGCAGTCCCAGTGCCCGCAGGTCTACCAGCAGCTGTAGGGCCAGCAGCCAGCCCAGCATGGCCACCAGCGCCAGCAGCACCCGATGGAATCCTTGTGGCCTCTGGCTCGGCATGGTGGGAACGGGCGGGAGGAGCCGCCTTGGGGCTCGGTCTGAACGGCCACCAGGGCTAGACACTAGCATCTGTCAAGGCCCTGACCAGTCTCCTTTACTAGGCATCAGAGCTCAACCAACTGGGACCCTCAGCAGGTAGCAGGGCTTGTTTGGGCTCGATATACTAGCATCCTTACTAGGCATCAGGGCCCAGCCGAGCAGGTTCCTCGCTGGAGCTCACCAAGCTTCCACAGACCAGGCTCCTCCACTGGGCACCGGAGCCCGACCTACCGCGCCGCTCCTCGAGCGCTGGAAATCATCGAGGCTCAATCGAGCAGCGTCCTTACCAGGCACGAAGGGTCAAACAAACAGGCTTCTCCCCAGAGTGCAACAGACCAGGTTCCTTTACTCGACACCGGAGCCCAGCTGACCGGACCCTTCTCCTGGAGCTCACCAACACCCAATTCGGCAGGGTCCTTCCCGGGCTGCCACCAACCGAGACCCTCACCAGGGTCACATACACCGCAGCTCTCGCCGCTGCGGAACGCAGAGCCCAGCCCTACCGACAGCGACACAACAACATCCCCGAAGCCAAATCCACCACCCCTGCGCCTACAATCGGCACCACGGCAAACCCTGCCCGGAACCGGCCGCCGCTTCCGCTTCCGGTATCCTCCTCCCTCTCCCCACAAGTAGAGCAGGGCAGAGCAGCGCCGCCTGGCGGCTTCTTGGCCTCTCCCTGCGGTGCCCCCTTGCGGGCCGGAGGCCTCGTGGCATTTACTTGACAAGTAAAGAAAAACTGATGCAAAACAAACAGAGAGGGAAAAAAAAAACCTCAAAAAAGTTCAAACTCCACAAAATTTCAACTTCACATGAAGCAGGAAAATTCCTTTCTTCCCCACCAGTTCGAAAAGTCCTACCACAAATTCGTTCTGTAGGTGTTAAGAGCAGCAAGAGTTGCACCTGCTGCATTCTGAGTGTTGGGCTCAAACACCTGGCGCCTGCTGGCCTAAAGACAGACAAACAAGCAAACAGGTGTGCTGAGTTCAGTGCATGATTGCCCACAGCCTGAAACCGTTTATTAATCAGGAAGAGCTGCTGGTGCTGTTGCTTAAGGCTGGCAGGTTGTGGGGGCAAAAGGGCTGAAGGAGCAGCAGCTCCTGTGAGGTTCTGCCTGCACTTGGGCTTGTGCTTAGGGGAAGTTGGGGTGTGAGGTTTTGTGGGTGTCAAAATACATCTGGATGTTTTCCTTCTGGAACTGAGAAGATGTGGAAGATATCTCCTCTCTACAAGAGACACCTCAAAGATACTGCTGGAGGTGGACCCGTGCAAGGGGAGGCACGGGGCGAAGAGTTGCGGGGTCGAGGAGAGAGGCGCAGGGAGGGAGACGCAGAGCCGAGGCGAGAGGAGACACTGGGCTGAGGTAAGAGTAAAATTTTCTGCTACAAACTGACCTGCAAAACAAACCCCAGAACTTAGGCAGAGTTCTGCAGCAGGTGTGTTTTATTATAATGCTGGGTGCAGGCAGGATTGCTCCATGAACCCTGCACGCCCCATGCTGGCACAGGCCACAGTTTATGTTACAAGAGCAGACATACTCCTAGTAAGAGGCAGGGCTATTACAATTAGTTCTTGTAGCTCATTAACATAGGTATTTTACCATTCTCCCCAGTGGTCTTGAGTGGCTATCTGAGATGTGCACCAGCACAGTTTTCCTCACAGGGTTTTTTCCCTCTTTGGTCGGCAGACCCCTCCTTATGGCTGCTGTCAGGATATCTCTGCTCCTCCTTTATCTCCCTCCTGCTTTCCTTAGTCACTGCAAGCCTGGGCCCTTGCAAGATGAATGCCACAGATCTCCAACTAGTAGCTGCAGACACTTCTGCAGGGGTGGTTGTTTGGGTTTGCATATTATCAACTGGCTGCTATATACAAACATTCCTATGAAGTTTGTTTGTTTTTTTATGGTTTGCTACAAATGTCCTCAAAAGAAGTGCATCTGGTCTGTAAGGCCCTTTACCAGCACTACTTGGTTTTTCTTTTATCAAAACTCCTTAAAGCCATGTTAGGAGTGGAGCCTTGTGCAGAGGACTTGGCTGAGTCCCCCCTCTCTTGCTGGGGACCTTGCTCCAGGTTTGAATCGTTGTGGGAAGGTTTGTTCCTACTGAGGGCACTTACATTTTGTGGCTGAACACTTTTAGGGCTGTTCAGGACTGAAATAGAAGTCCCCAAAGCACAATGAATATAAGAAACTCTTCTGTTTTCTGGTGTTTTCTGTTTCTCCTTTGTGTGTGCCTGCAGGATTTGTGCAAAGAGCTTAAACTCCTCCCTAAACCAGGAGGCAGAGAACGCTCTTGCCCTTGGTGGGTGGTGTTTGGTGGAATTTGGGTGCTGTGGGTGCTTGGGATGGGGAGCCTGGGATGAAATTGCTTGCTTCTGCATGGAGAATTTTGCGATGCTGTAAACACTGCCCTGAATATGTCAGTTCCATCTGGTTCTTTTAACTGTGGGTACTGTGGGAAGGTACAGCAGCAAGGAAAGCTTGGTTTGATCAAACCCTTCCTGTTTAACAAAAGCATTCTGTTGGAAAAGACTTTTAAAGGGTCTTTTTTTTTTCACTTTGAATCCTCTGGAAGCAAAGGTGTGATGCTGATCTCAGCCCTGGCTTGGTGCATTCCTGTACATCCAGTACTGTTTGGAGCTGCTTGTGTGCAGGGTTGTGCTGTGCAGCTTATTGCTTGGGTGCTCCCACTCCTGCCTTGGTGTGCTAAGGTGTAAATACATGTGTTAGACAAGCACCACTACCTACTGCCATGTTAGGTGAGTATGGAGAAGTGATGAAGCAAGTCTGATGCTTTCTTCAGCTGCTTTTCAAGTGAGCAAAGTGCAGGTCATGCAAACTCTTGCTGCCTCCTAGCTGTGGTCCACTACGCATGGTCCAAACCAAATACATGCAAGGGAGAGGTGGAGCTCTTGGGACTAACAGAGCTGAAGAGCAGAGTGAGTTCTGCTCCAGCATTAAAGCTTCAGGAGGTTTGCAACCTTCCCTACTGGGGCACACAACACTCAGAGTTAAATCTCCACATCTGTTTCCCTTTTGCTTCTAGCTCCCCCCCCCACTTTGCTCTGGTTCCCTTCTTCAAGAGATATTTTGAGGAGAGGGTTTTGTGCAAACTGCTGCATGGGCTGAGCGACTTTGTCCTTATATCAGGGGACCAGAGCTGGAGGAGGCAGAGCTGCAGGAGTGATGCCAATGCATTTTAATTATGATGCCAAGGGTGACAAACATCCCTGTTCCCTCATTGGATGTTTTTACTGCAGGTGGGAGGAGGTGGCAGGATCCTTTGGCAGGTACTAACTCTTTAGTGCCATGTAACTGTGTGGTGTAAAAGGACCCGTGGGGAGCTATTGTTCCTGAGCTGGACTGGGAAGCATGGCCAATTAAAAGAGATTAATTTATAATGGGTACCAACCAGGAATCTGACAGCTGCTTATTAATGGATAAATGTAGAACAGTGTGCAGCATGAGGAGCTAAGAGCCTTGCTGGTCTTGTGTGGAGGGGTGAAGTACTAGGTACAAACCAGCTCCCACCTGCTCTTCAGGGTGAGGGTTGTCCCAGATTGCTGGGATTGAATCACCTGCCTGAGATGTTTTGCCTTTCTCAAGCACACAGTACTTTGTGTTGGATCACAGATCTTCCAGCTTGCAAACACGGGGGTGGGACAGGGGAGAAGTTCTGGGATCCTTCAATATTGACACCTATCTTAGTTAAATAAAGAGTGCTTTGCTTAATGAGCCACTTTGAGGTAGGGTGATACCTCTGCAAAGCTGCTTCATGGAGGCTACAACTGCCTGCAAGTTGTAAAGCAGGGAATAGATGGACTGGCTGGAGTGGGGGGTTTTTTTGTTACTTCTTTTTTTTGACAACAGTTCCTTATCTGGGAAATAAGTCAAGATGTGATTCTTCTCTTGCAGAAATGGTGCTGGATTAGCAAAGCACTACTAGAGCAGACAGCTTCCTAGCTGTGCTGCTTCTTTCCCCTTTCCCCACCCCCCAAAAAAGCAGTAGCAGCTTGGTTAGGTGGAGGGGGAAGGTGACTTGAGTAAATCTCATACTTTATTGTTCCCCACAGCAAGCTTAGGGCTACCTAAATACCTGCAGATAAGTGGGTTTGATGTCTAAAGTAGGAACTTGGAGGTCAAGTGTGGAAGACTTGGATTTTTGAGCCATCTCCTGTGGACTTGAAAGAGGAGAATGTGGAGGTGTTGGAATGGTTTTCATATGAGCTGTAAAACATCCCCAGCACAGCTGTAAAAGGCTGCTTATAAGGTCCTTCAAGTGCCTATGTTGGCTACAGGTGTTTCACAAGCTGTTGTAAAGCCTTCCCCAGCTGCATCTCTCCTTGCCTAGGTACTGGAGCAGGCTGGTTCCTTCCATTTGATCTTGTGTGGATGTTTTTTCTCCTTTCTTTTCCCCTCAGGAGGCAGAGTTATTAATATGGAGACAGCCTGTGCAGTGTCTAGAACAACAAGGCCATGGTGGGACCCTAGTTGCTATAGAGATGTAATTTGGAAGGTCCTTTGTCTCCTGCCTGAGCCTTTAAGTGAACAAAGTATTGTTGCTTTGCTGTGGTGCTCCACCACAGCTTTGTGCTTGCTGTCCTGTGATGCTGATTTGGAAGCATCTCTCAAGCATGGGAAGCTGTTCCTCATGTAAACATCCTGAACTGGAAGTGTATCTGCTAGGGGTGAGAGTTCTGATCTACCTGACTGCTGCAGCAGTGCAGCTCTCAACCTGCAGAAAGTGATAAGAGTAGTTGGCCTGCCAAGATGCTTGAGAGTTCACCAGTCTTTCCCAGTGCCACTCATGGACTGCATAGGTTTAAGATTTCCTCTTGCATTGCTTATACCTTCTGGGAGGGTCTGAGCTGATGGAGGAGTTTGCTATGGAAATCCATCAAGGCAAATGGAGAAAAGTCTCTTTGTAGCCAGCCCTGACCCTTGGGGTATCTCAGGGTTTATATTGGAGATGAATCCTGTGTGTGAGCTGGGAAGGGGCAGGGTGAGCTGTTGTCCTGTCATCCAGGTGTACTGGTCCCTGTTTCACAGATTACATCGTGTTGGGAGTGACTCTCAAAAGTTCATCTTGTCCAGCCCCCTCCTGTAGTCAGCAGGGATGCCTCCAGGTCGATCAGGCTGGCCAGGGCCATGTCAAGTCTGATCTTGCATGTCTCCAGGGTCAGGGCCTTAACCACATGCCTGGGCAACCTGTTCCAGTGTCTTGTACTCTCATTGTCCAGAACTTCCTCCTGATGTCCAACCCACATCTCCCCTGCTCCAGTTAAAAAGCATTGCTCCTTTTCCTGTTGCTACAAACCTTTCTAAACAGCCTCTCCCCAGCCTTCCTGCAGGAGGATTTCTGCTGCTCCCTAGGTTGAGCACAGATCTCATCTGCATCCCAGCTTGTCAGCTGAACCTCACAGACCACACAGGGACCACACTTGATCCCTGAAACTTTCCACTTGTGCTGCGCTGGGAAGCAACATCCCGGTGAAACCCTTGCTCTCAAGTTGATTAACATACTCCTAGCTCATAAATCTAAGCAAGTGGATTTGGGAAGAACTTTTCCCTGCCTCCAGTAAAACTTGCCTTTAAATTATTTAACAAGCTTCTTAAGCAACTCAGGCACTTTGCATGGAATTTGTCAAGGCTCCATCAGCGACAGGCAGGGCGATGTGACAGCCATCCTTTTATTATGAGCAGCTTATTAATCTCGGAACAGTGCTATTTGTTTTCCTCCCTTGCTTTTATGGTGCTTAAAAGCATGTATCTTCTTCCTGAAAATCAATAACTAAAGCCATGAATAATGAAAACCACTGCAGCGAATGGCTCGTGGAGATCCTATGGATGGAAGTTGCAGCTGTAATGACTCTGTTTGCTATCCATTAAGTATGTGAGCTCCAAAGAATTATGCAGATTATAATAGCTGTATCAACATAAGTATGTTTTGCTGATAGACTTTCCTGATTGGATCCACAGGATGTAAGCTTGCTAATCCCCTGTGCAGAGGACCTGATTATATTCGTGTTCTGCAGATAGAAAGTTAAGGAACAATTAAAAGAGGTTGGTCGGTGTTGGGGAGGAGTCCTCTGAAGTGCTCCTGTCGTTGCTGAGTTTGGGCTCTTCTGAAAGCAGAGGTGGTTTTTTCCCTGTGTTCTTTGGTGGGAAGCAAGACTCAAGCCCTAGTGAAAGCGTAAACATGGATGATTTCTGTATGAGAAGTGAAATTTGCCCCTTGCTGAGGCTTTAATGTCACAGCAGCTTTGTGCTGAAACCACTCAGCCTGAGGCTTGTGCAGTAGTTTGAGGCGGGGATGGGGATCAGTCCTTCGGGGGGCTGGAAGGCAGGGGGCTGGGATCGGTCGATGTGTGGTGTAGCTTTGTTAATTGTGCCTCTGCCCTCACGCACTGCTTACTGGATGGCTGTCAGCTGCATGGCTGCAGCCCCCTTTTCTCTTCTCCTGGTTTAACTCCTTGTTGAAGGTGGATGTGTTTTGTCAGCCTGTAGACCCCTTTTCACTCCCCTCATCACCTTACAGCATCTCAGTGATTTGTTGGCTGGAATGGAAAGGGGGGCAGGGGAAGAAAAATCAGCCCCCCCCAACCTGCAATTAAAATCATCATCTTGCTGTGCACTTGACAGAAGGTTAAACATCATCCAATTCCATATGTAAAATGTTGCATGTAAGGTCTGCTTATTAATATCACCTTGTTAGTGTGGTGTCACCTCAGGAGGTGACAGATGCTCTGCTGAGTCTGTTCCTGTTGTTTCTTCACAATGCTTCAGCACTCTTCAAACTGGGGAAACTGAGGCTGTGCTGCAGGAGCTTGCATCCTGCTTGCATAGTTTGACTTGAACTGTAATAATTCAGAGAATGGTTTGAGTTGGAAAGGACCTTAAAGGTCATCCAGTTCCACTCCCCTGCCATGGGTAGGGGCACCTTCTTCCAGCCCAGTTTGCTCAAGGTCCCATCCAACCTGGCCTTGGGCATCTCCAGGGAGGGGACATCCACAGCCTCCCTGGGCAACTTGTGCCAGTGCCTCACCACCCTCAGGGGAAAGAATTTCTTCCTCATCTCCAGTCTCTCTCCCATCCTTCAGCTTCAGTATTCACTCATTCTGTTACTCCCAGCCTTTGTCAGAAGTCCCTCCCCAGCTCTCTTGTAACTCCCTTCATGCACTGGAAGGCTGCTTGAAATTTTCCAGACCCTTCTCTTCCCCAGGCTGAACAGCCCTAACTCTCTCAGCCTGTCCCCATGGGGGAAGTTCTCCAGCCCTCTGATCATCTCTGTGGGCTCCCCTAGACCTACTCCAGCAACTCTATGTCCCTCTTATACTGGGGGTAAGAACTGGATGCAGTGCTGCAGGTGAGGTGCAATGACCTAAACCATTTCCATATTCAATAAGGGATGCACAGCCATGTGTAACCAAAATCCCTCATCCTTGTCTCTGCTAAGTCTCCTTGATCCTGTCTGTTCTTGCTTTGGGCTGTTTGGTCACAAGCTCCTCTGATGCCTGACAAACACCTTGGTTCCCCTCAGCCTTTTACATCAGCGTTTGGCAAGGCTCTGGCAGTTGCTGGAATGAGTGGGAAGGAGGTCACTGTGTGCTAGGACTCAGCAGAAAAAAGATTCTCATTTTCTCCACTCAGCAGAGATGCATTCAAAATCTGAAACTTGCTTTGTATTTTTTTTTTCTTTGAGAGAAGATGAGAGCCCCTTTCTAGGAGAGTATCTTCCAGCATCCCTGCTCCATGCTGAGTGCTTGCCTGTGAGGTAGAGGCAAGCAGCATCACAGCTCTGTAGAGCTTTGGGTATCGCAGCAGGGAGTCGTTTGCTCTGTGAACTGCATGAGTGTGGGGCAGTGTTTGCAGCGAAACTCCTTTGGCTCCTGGGAGGACTCAGACTTGGGATGGATGGCTTCAGCCAGCTCTCAAAGTGGGTGAGGCCTGCAGCCAGCTCAAGTAACAGAAGTGGGGTATTTATTTGTCCTTGCTGCTGCCTCCTGGCCAGCACTCAGCTTGCATTTCCAACCCCTGACATTTTGTCATTCTGTGATTCTTTTTTTTTTTTTTTGTAAAGTCAGAGAATCACAAAATGCTTTGGGTTAGAAAGGACCTTTAAAGGCCTGCAGTGAGCAAGGGCATCTTTAGATCAGTTGCTCACAGTTTTATCCAACCTAACCTATAGTGCTTCAAGTGATGGGGAATCTCCTACCCCTCTGGGCAACCTGTGCTAGATGTCACTCTCCTCAGCATAGCAAACTTCTTCCTTCTACCCAACCTAAATTTCCTTTCTTATAGTTGCAACAAGGAGTGATGTTTAAGAAGTCTGTCCCCAGTGTCTAAATCTTTTTTCTAAAGTGTGACCAAAAAAAAAAGTCAGGAATTGGAACAGGCTGCCCAGGGAGGTGGAATCCCCATCCCCAGAGATGTTCAAGAAACCTGTGGCCGTGGCACTCTGGGATGTGGTTTAGTGGCCCTGGTGGTGCTATGTTGATGGTTGGACTCAATGACCTTAGAAACCTTTTCCCACCAAAACAATTCAATGCTTCTATATTAAAACATCATCCATAGGATTGGCCTTGACTTCGCCATGCAGAGAAGCTGCTTTGGGTTAGCACAAAGGATTAATTCAGTGGTCATGGAACCCTTTCTGCTGTCCAGCCTGGGAAACCATTGCCTCATGCAGCAGCAACCTCCCTTCCACCATCTCATTACCAAATAAACTTGTTATTTTTGGGGGGGGATAATGCTGCTAGTGACTGTGATGTGCACATTGCCACCACTGCCCCCTCTTCCCCCCTCTTCCCCCCAAACGCTCTGCCTGTGAGAAGCAGGTTGGGTTGCACAGTGATGAATGTCATGCAAAACTCTGAGGCACTAATTGAAGGTGGTTTCAACAGAATATTCAATTAATGCTCTCTGCGTCGCAGACAGTCTGGAAAAAGCTGAGTTTCCTCCTGAGGATCTGTGTTACTGTGCAACAAACAGATGAAAATGAACCATTTTACTGCCTTCTAATTGAAAGTCGATGCACCAGTTTTATTAAAATCTTCATGGTGGGGGGAACTGGGATGCCTCAAGGGCCCAGTAATGGGATGAATAAGCTGCTCCTTCTCTGCTGCCTCGCATCTAGCCCCGGGCAGAAGCGACTGGAAATAAAAGCCTCAGATGTCCCTGGTGGCATCTGCGGCCTCGGCATCGCTTCAGATCTGTGTTATCTGTGTCCACTGCAGCCTCGAGGGGAGCGAGGGTGCTTGGGATGCTTTTATGGTACAAAGTTGGGTGAGGAGAGTGTAAATGATTTTCCTCATCCCTCTTCATGGGCAGAAGGTTTGGTTTCTTTTGCTTTGAGGTTGTTGTGCTCTGTCTTGGTGCTGCTGTGCCACGTACTGGGGAGCTGAAGCTTATTAGGAGGAGGATGGAGCAGAAGAAGCTCCTCTGCTCTGCCCTGTCATCTCTCCAGGGCTGTCCCTTAGGCTGAGGATACAATAATTAAATGAACCTTTTTTTCCCCCTCCTTCCTCCTAGTCTGCCCTTTTGTCATCGTGCAGCAAACTTAATTTCTCTGCACTTTCCAGCCAGTTTTGACTGCTTGGGTAGCCATGTCCTTTCCCAGCCTGCCTGTGGATTGGTGACACCTCAAGGTCATGGCTGGGAGCGATTTATTTCTATCCTCCATCATTTTGCCAGCTCCTCTCTTCACCCAACCTAACAATCCCAAAGATAAAGCATAGAACAAATTCTTGTTTTTCTAATTAATGATTCCTGGATTCCATCCTGTGCAATCTGGCAGGAGGCCTTAACTAGATCTCCAGAGGTCCTTTCCAACCCCTACCATGCTGGGATGATTAGTATGAAGTTGCTCCATATATTAGCCACATTGGGCTGGATGTTTGGCTTATGTTTTCTGGGAAGCCACTGACACAGGTTGCCCAGGGAGGCTGTGGATGCCTTCTCCCTGGAGGAGGCTGTGGATGCCCAGGGCCAGGTTGGATGAGGCCTTAAGCAACCTGTGCTGGTGGGAGGAGTCCCTGCCCATGGCAAGGAGGCTGCAGCTGGATGATCTTGAAGGTCCTTTCCAACTCAAACCATTCTATGCCTCTATGATGTTAAGCCAAGCAGCCAGCCCAACGTGGTTACAGTTTCTGGTGCTGTCTGGATAGCAGGAAGCAGCAGAAAGATGTTCTCCAGACAAATTCCAAATGTTTGCTGGCTGGAAGCTGTTTGAAGCCTTCCATGGTGTTTCATATGGATACTAATTTATGCTCAATGATGATTTAGCTATTTTAAAGCATTATTTATGATGAGTTCTGATACTTGCCATGGTGATGGTGGTGTGATAATGGGGATTTACAGCTCTTGCTGACAAGAGACTGTAAACCAACTGGCTGGATATTTTCTTGTATTCCTACAGGCCTAATTTGTAACATAAAGCACTTAATAATTGTTATTAATGAACCTGCTGTGGTCGGTCTATAGACCCAGCTGGAAATCACATCTGCCATCAGATTTGCAGCAGAGTTGAGGGAGGGGTGAGCAGCCAGGAGGAGATGGCTTCAGCTGGCCAAAAGTGCCTGAGGATCAACAGAAGCCAAGGCTCAGGCAGTCTTGGTTTGGGTGAGGAGTGTGGAAATCTTAAGTGGCTGCTGGGTGAGGAAGGAGAATTGTAATGAAGGGGGGGAAAAAAAAAAAAGAAACCAAGTGCTGGTTTCTTAGGGACAGGATATTTGGGACAATTAAATGTGTTGATAAACAATTGCCAAGGACTTCAGTAAACATCCTCAGGGATTTTCATCCCCATTCCTCACTTGAATAAAAAGCAGCCAAGATTTTTCTTCTTTCTTCTTTTCTTTTTTTCACAGCCAGCTACTGCTTGCTGACTGGGTCCAGTTTCAGCTCTCCAAAATGGGATAAAAAGATAATGGATGCTTCTCATTTCTCCTCACCTCTCCCACTGGGTTGTGTGTGACCTTGAGAAAGGTGTTTAATCTTTGTGTGTCTGGGTGACTGCCTGAAATAAGGCTGTGTTGGAGTTCCTCAGGGCTGCAGCCCAAGTGGTGTAAAGATAGAGGCAGCACAACTTTTATTACCATATTTCTTATTAAACCTTGCAAATCTCACTGCTGCTAGTCCCTCCTGTTTAGATTTTGGGGTATATGTATAGATATGTACTCAGCACAGGTGAGCAGCTTGAATACTGGGTTCTGTTTTGTGCCACTCTCACCAAGAACAACATTGAGGAGCTGCAGCAGGTCCAGAGAAGGGCAACAAAGGTGGTAAAAGGTCTGGAGAACAGGGCTGGTGAGGAGCAGCTTCGAGTATTGGGATTGTTTAGACTGGAGAAGAGGCTTTTATGTCCCCACCCTCAGGGCATACAAAGCTGGTAAAGGATCTAAAGAAAAAGTCTCACAAGATGTGACTGAGGGAACTGGAGGTTAGGCTGGAGAAGAGGAGGCTGAGGGGAGACCTCATTGCTCTCTACAGCTCCCTGGAAGGAGATTGCAGTGATGTGGGAGTTGGGCTCTTCTCCCTCTTTTCAGGGGATAGGAGGAGAGGAAATGACCTGAAATTGTGCTGGGGAGGTTTAGGTTGGAGATGAGGACCAATTTCTTTGCTGCAAGAGTGGTCAGGGATTGGAACAGGCTGCCTGGGGAGGTGGTGGAGTCTCCATCCCTGGAGATGTTCAAGAACTGTGTGACCATGGCACTTTGGACATGGTTTGTTGGGTTGATGGTTGGACTCAACCTTGGAGCTCTCTTCCAACTGAAACAATTCCATGACTCATTCACTGACATGGGCTAACAGGCTGGGATCAGCATGGAGACATCTTCATTACCAGTGTAAAGCCAACAAGTTTGAATGGTCTATTTCAAATGCTTGCAAGCCATGATGTCACTCATTAGATGACTTCAGAGACTTGAATCATCCCAGCATCCTCTCCTGATTCATCTCCTCATCTGATTCACAGCCCTGTGCCTTGTCCACGGCAGCTGAAATGAGGCAATGCTTTCAAGTAACATGAGCAGAGCCTTGCTGGGAGGATATTTTGCATAATTGGTTGCTGACAGGACTTAAAATACTATTTAGAGTTACATGACTGAGAGTTAATTTATGCCTCTGCTCCTAAGCCTAACTTGGTTAGGTGGGAGCCTTATTTACGAGGCAAGCTCAGATCTATTGTTGTGTTGGTGATAGGAAGGTGATAATGGAGATGGATGGCTCCTTGTGGCAAGAAGCTATAAAAGAAATGGGGAGATGTTTCTCTGCAGTTATGGACTTAATTTTTTAATGTGAGGTATGGTAGCAATCATGAGGGATGTGAGCTGCAGGACGGCAGAGGGTTTGGGGGGTTGTGGTTTTGAGAAATAACTTTCTTCTAGGAGATGCTTTCTAGCTCCTGCTGAGCCTGATGGCTTCTACCAGCTTTTTCAAGGGGCTTGAAATCAAACTAGTGGGTATTGACTTGTCTCTTCTCTTAAATATGATTCTCACATTTAATTAAAGCTTAAATCACAGCAAAATTAATCCTGTATATTGAATATGATCAAACTTAGCCTGGAAGTGAGACAAACTGTGTCTTGCTGTAGCCATTTTGATGCTTCTTGACTGTTCCAAGCATTGGTGACTCTTCTGCCTTGTTCCAAGAGGTGACTTGTGAAACACTTGGATACACTGCCTGGTTCAAGAGGGACAGGGACTTGCTCAAGAGGAGACAGAAAAGGCCTGCAAAGATGAGGGGACTGCAACATCTGTGGTGAGGGAAGACTGAGAGAATTTAGTATGAAAAAAAACAACCTGAGGGGGATCTTGTGATTGATGAATACTTCAAGGGTGGGTCTCAGGAGGATGGGACCAGGCTTTGTTCAGCAGTGCCCAGTGACAGGGCAAGGGGTAATGGGCAGGGAGATGGAGTCACTGTCCCTGGGGGTGGTCAAGAAGAGACCACTTAGTGCCATGGTCTGGTTGATTGGCCAGGGCTGGGTGCTAGGTTGGACTGGATGAGCTTGGAAGTCTCTTCTATGGTTGATTGTATGATTCCGTGAGAACTTTCATCTAAATATGAGGAGGAACTTCTGAAATTGAAGGTGATGGAGCTTTTGAAGCAAGGTGCCAAGAGAAATGGGCTCTCCATCTCTGGAGCCATTGCTTTTGAAGCAAGGTGCCCAGAGACATGGACTCTCCCTCTCTGGAGCCATTGCTTTTGAAGCAAGGTGCCCAGAGACATGGACTCTCCCTCTCTGGAGCCACTGCTTTTGAAGCAAGGTCCCCAGAGACATGGACTCTCCCTCTCTGGAGCCATTGCTTTTGAAGCAAGGTGCCCAGAGACATGGACTCTCCATCTCTGGAGCCATTGCTTTTGAAGCAAGGTGCCCAGAGACATGGACTCTCCCTCTCTGGAGCCATTCCAGCCCCACCTGAAAGTGCTCTTGTATGACCTTCTCTAGCTGAAGCTGCCTTGGCAGGGAGGTTGTACTCTGTGATCTCCAGAGGTCCCTTCCAACCCCTACCACTCTGCAGTTCTGTGATTTTTCTGCCCTTACAGCAGCAGAACTCTGCCTGCAGCTGTGAGTTGTGGGGATGGTGGTTTTGTTTCTACTGGAAGTGAGACACTGGGTTGCCAAACTCCTTCAAAACATTGCAAGCAGGAGAGTATCTTGTTTCTGCATTAGTGTGTTTATGTCTTACTTGACAAAGCACAACAGGAAACAATGGAGGGAAAACAAGTCTGAGGTTAAAGTTGTTTGGAAACAAAGAATGCAAATGCTGGATTTTTTTGAGGAGTATCAAAGCAGGATGATTCAAAGCCGTCAGATGTTGGTTTATTTTCTTGCATTTATTTATTTATTTTCTTCCCCCTCCTGTGGAATGAAATTCCTGCAGCAAAAGACCTGAGTCTGCAGAGCGTTTCACTTCCAACGAATCTCATTTCCCTGACAGAGAAAGGTTCCATCCCAGCTTTTTTTCCAGCCAGACCTGTGACTTCCCCTTCCCTGGGCCAGATTTATTCCTTCTCTCAACATGTTTCCTTGTCATGGAGATGGCCCCAAAGCTCAGGGTAAGGAATCAAAACAGCTCTGGGTACTTCAAAGGCTGGAAGTCGCTCCGGCACGTCGTGTTAGATGGCCTGCGACAACTAATCCAGCCTGTGATGTGACCCCTTTCCAGGTGTCCCTGCCTCTCTCAAAGACCTTGAAAAGAGCCCTGATAGACTGAACTCAACTTCTGCTTAAATCACCTGCCTATGATACTTTCCCTGTGAAAATGCAGGGGACTGGGGAATATGAAAGGAGCAGGAGCCAGATGAAATGAGAAACGAGGGGGAAAGCAAGCAACGCGCACGGGCAGGCAAGGTATTAGCAAGATGGAAAGAGTAAAGGCTTTAGTGGCAGCAGTAAAAGCCAATATGAAGCCATCACACTGGACATAAAGCTAACAATTTACTGACAACCCTGCAGCAGTAAATCAGGGGTGAGCTCAATCTGAATATAAGGAGCAGTGATGTGTGGACTGCAGAGGCAGCCAAGGGTGGGGGTTTGCATGAGCAAGAAGGTCTCCGTGGTGTTAGGGGAGGGTGTACAGGCTGAATGTGTGCAAAACTGAGCACAGCTGAGTCTATAAAAGGCAGATCATCACCTTCATTGCTCAGGAGACACCCTTCTGGCTCTCTACAACTACCTGAAAGGAAGGTGGAGCAAGGCAGGAGTTGGTCTCCTCTCAAGGAACAAATGACAGCAGAAGAGGAAATGGCCTCAAGCTGAACCAGGAGAGGCTTAGGTTTGACATGAGGAACAATTTCTTCCCCAAAAAGGTTAAGGGCTTGAACAGGCTGTCCAGGGTGCAGTGGTACAGTCCCCATCCCTAGAGGGGTTTCAAAGCTGTGCAGATATGGTGCTGAAGGATGTGGTTTAGTGGTGACCTGGCAGTGCTGGGCTAATGGTTGGACTTGATGACCTTGATTCTTCCCAAGTAACTAATGACCAGGCAAGAGCTAATGGCTTTAAGTTGCACACCTGGGGAGGTTCAACTTGGAGATTTTCAGCAAAGAAATTGTTCCTAGAGTGGTCAGGCTTTGGAACAGACTGCCCAGGGAGGTGGTGGAGTCCCCATCCCTGGAGGTGTTCAAGAAGCCTGAGGATGTGGCACTTTGGGATGTGGTTTAGTAGTCATAGAGGTGTTGGGTTGAAGGTTGGGCTTGTTGATCTTGGAGGTCTTTTCCAACCTTAATGGTTCTATAATTTTAATGATTCTGTGATCTTAAAGATCTCTACCAAACCAAATGATTCTATGATTTATTGGACAGCCTGGAGAATGCAATGAAGCTGCTTCTTGTTGGCCTTTCCCCAGGCTTTCCTGCATATTCAGAACTTCCTGGGGGGGCTACTCATAGAAGCAGGACTACATCTGTGCTTTGGTGCATTGAGGATTTGGAGTAACACCCACAAGAAAGGAAGGTCTTGAACTCTTCCCTCTGAGTGATGCAGGAGGATGCTTGTTAAGATTCTCTCTCTCTCTCTCTCCCTGATGATTCTTCACTTTCCACATCACACAGGAAAAAAAAAAAAGAAATAATTCTTTAAACTGCTATCACTTAAAATCTTCTTAGTAATTATAGTTGTTTAAAAAAAAAAAAAAAAAAAAAAATTAAAAAAAATTCCCANAAAAAAAAAAAAAAGGAAAAACTTAAAGAAATTCCCCAAGGTCAGAGCAGTCTCATCTTTATATGGATTGCAATAAATTACCTCAAGTCTATTCATAGGCCAGGGAAGACCTTTTTATGTGGGAAAGGATCATTATAGAGTTGCCAGGTCGTTAATTACATTGGGTTCTTCTATGTGAGTCATTTCCATGAAGCTGCCTAAGATCCTGGTGAGAGATAATGCAGTTTATAAAAAAAAAAAGAAATGCATTAAAATGCTTCAAATGTCCTTTTGCTCATATCTGTACATCAGTCAGGGTGACAATGGCTTCACAAAGGGCACTGCCAATTTAAATCAATCAAGTTTTCCTGGCGTGGCTCTGGCCCCTATAGATATTGCCAGTCAAAGCAGGGGGCTGGTAACACACTTGTTGATGCTCAGCAGTATTAAAGTTTAATAGACTCCCCAGCCCCATCCTGGCTGGCTGTCAGGTTGGTGCAAATGCAGAGTGGCTCCACGGCAGACAAGGGAGGGATGCAGGTGCAGGAGCAGAATCTGACCCTCTGTTGCCTTATTTACCACTCCAACCACCTGCTTCAGGAGATAAAGCAGCTGCTATCTTTCTGGCTTTAAATGTGACATTCAGCCAGTTATGTGCCTGGGCCCTCATCACTTTAGATGCTTGTTGATTTTTCTTAAATGTCAGAGGACTTGGGGTGTTTTTTTTTTTCTGTGTGTGGTTTTTTTTTCTCCTCTGAGCATCATTGGAATTCTGCTGCCAAGCTTCGGTGGCAGTGCTGTCACCTCCTGCACGGCTCTCCCACGAGGTCTGTCTGCTGAGTCCTGTTGGTGTGTGGCTGTCTATTAAAATGCTGAGGGGGGGGAAATTAGCCCTGTCCTTTATCTGCAGGGAGAGATTTCTGCTCTGATTTACCTCCCTTGATGCCAGCTCTTTTCAGAGGCTGGGGATGGGCTGCTTCACTCCATTTAGCCTGGAGAAGAGCAGCCTGAGAGATCTTCTTAATGCTTACAAATACTTCAAGTGTGGGGGGTAAAAAGGAGGGGCCAGGCTCTTCTCAGTGCTGTCCTGTGGTAGGACAAGGGACAATGGATCCAAACTGGAACCCAGGAAGTTCCACACGAGGAGAAACTACTTTGCAGTGAGGGTGCTGGAGCTCTGGAGCAGGCTGCCCGGAGAGGTTTTGGAGTCATCTCCTCTGGAGACTTTCCAAACCTATCCGGATGCATTCCTGTGTGACCTGCCCTGGGTAATCCTGCTTTGGTAGAGGGGTTGGATTTGATCTCTGCAGGTCCCTTCCAACCTCTACCATTCCATGATTATTTTTGTCCTTTCATTCTGTTGACCAGAGAGGGGTCAAGTAGATAAGTGCAGCTCTTTCTCAGGTGCTTATTCTTCAAATAGTCACCAAAAGAAATATTTTGCAAGGGAAAATTCAGCTCTCTCTGTCTGCATTTTTGTCTTTGAACTCCATCAGATGCAGTGGTGGGGAAGTTCCTTTGCTTTCAAGCTGAGTCATGGCCTTTCTCCATTCTCCCCCCCCACCCTTGATCTCCATCAGACTCATTCAGTGGTGGGGATCTGCCTTTGCTTTCACACCAAGGCACTGGCTCTTCTCCACTTGCCTTAGTGGTGCTGGAAGATGAGGCTTCATATTCCAATCTTGCTTTCCAAATGGATGCCTCACGGTGTGTCAGGGGGAAAAGATCCAAGGGAAAGCTCTCTGAAGCTCTCAGCTCTGTCTCTGCCCACTCTGCTCAGGGTAGGCATCTCTTGAGAAGCCTGTGCAGGAATGCAGGCTGTCAGGAGCAGGCTATTGAATTTGCTTGCTAAGGAAGGAAATGTCTTGGCCAGGCTTGTCCGAGCAGACCTAGAAGGTAGGGTCAGACCATGGAGCTGCAAGGCTAATCCATTTTGGCCTTGGCTCACATGAAAAACATTGTGCAAGGTGGCTTCAGGTGAACCCAAGCACACCTCCTGCCTGAATCAGCCCTGAGCAGGGAGGATTGTGGCTGGGAAGATGATCCATCCCCAGCCATGCACTCCAAGATCTCCAAGTCCCAATGGCTTGCCAAGCCCTGATTAGTGGGCCTGGGAACCTAGGCTTGAAGCTTCTTCTACATGGAAAGGACCAACACCATCAAAAACATGGATATCTTGAAACTTGAGATTGAGGTCTTCCAAACATGGAGCTGATCAGTGGCCCCTCTAAAGCAGCATTGCTTTGTAGGCTTAAAGCTGCCTATCAGCTGGAGATCATCTCCGAGCTGGCAAATGGTGTTCTTAGTAAAGCTGTGGAGACAGCCAGGTGGGTTGTGAGTAAAGGGAAGAGGAAGAAGCACAGTGTAGGACTGCAGCACAGCAGGCACTGTGAAGGTTAGACAGTGCTTGCAGCAGCCCTAAAGTGCCTGACCCAAGCTCTGCTCTGCACTGTTGAAAGGGACAGGGTGGCCGTGGGGCAGGCGCGAATGTGCTGCCTCTAATCGCGAGCTCAGAGCCTTCACTACCAAACTTCCAGCTCTCCACAGCCCTAATTACAACTTGCCTGGTGCATTGGTTACGATGAGCAATGAAGATATAATGGCTGCTGTTGTTTGTCCTCCCCAGCTCCAGCTGTTAAAACAATTCCTCCTTCCTAGCCCAGCCAATTTCATGGCTCTGCTGTGTCCCCACCGCTCCCAGCCCGCTTCCCGCAGCCCGCGCACGGCAGAGTCTCCATGAAAGCAGCCTATTTCCTGCATGAAGCCCGTGAAATTGGGGAAGATAATATTTTCAGAGCTTGCTGGTACCCTGATTGCATGTTTGTTTGAGATGACAGTTTATGTTGTCTCTCTCTTTCATTAGGGAGGTTCAGCGAGCGCGATGTTATTAACTAACAACAGCACTCACTGCATATAAACATGATTCCACAGAGACACTCCAAGGAGCACTTGAAGGCAGAGGGGAGGGAGATGGAGAAGCAAGAGAGATGTGATGTTTCTTGCTTCTTTTTTAACCTGTTTTTTTTTTTTTCCCCCTCCACTTTCCAGAAGTGGAAAGGATTGGAAGAGGTTTTTAACTCGATCAGAGGAAAGGATTGGAAGAGGTTTTTAACTCCATCAGAAGCTCGCAAGAGTTTCATTTTTCATACTGAAATCCCTGAAAGCAAAGGGGAGGGGCAGCACAGACTGTCCAGGGTGAGGTGTGGTGGTCTTAGGTCGATGTTTGGACTGGATCTTGGAGGTCTTGTCAGAGATTCACAGGCAGCATCAGGCTGAAATTAGCTTTCAAAGGTTTTCTTTCCTCTAGCAGATCCTTTCCAGCTAAAATCACCCCACAGAGGGGGCTGAGCTGCACTTAGTGAGCTGCAGTGTGCCTTGCTGCAGCTGTATCTAGCCTCTAGCATCCATAGCATCTCCTGAAGCTCCACTTAATACTCTTCACAGCTCCAGCTCTGCACCAGACAAATGCTGTCACTTAATTAACAGACCATGACTCCATCCCAGGCAGTCACTAGCTGAAGCCTCATCACCAGCCCTGTGAAATCCCCTGTGACAAGGCTGCTTTGCCTGGTGGCTGTGAGGAAAGGCAGGGCTGCAGGCTTGTCTTGATGCAGTTTAGAGATGGGAATTGCTGTGGACTAATGAAACTATTGCTTGGCTGGGGGAGAAAGGAGGAGAGAGCTTTCAGATAGGATCCAGTAACATCCTTAAATTGAACTAAGTTGGAGTTTTGATGGACATAAACTCAAACACTAAAATACTCCACTCAAAATACCATTCAGATCCTGGAGCTTTCCAGGGCTGCCTCCAAAAGCTGCTTGCTCCAGAAGTCTTTGTCCAACCTTGAGCTGCAAGAGCAGCATCTTCCATACTCTGACACCATGTTAGAAAATAAGTGTCTGGGGCCTGGGAGCTGGCAGTAAGGGTGAAACCAAGGTGAAGCAGATCTAGGCTGGATGTTAGGAGGAACTTCTTGACAAGGAGAGTGGTGAAATCCTGGAAGAGGTTGCCCAGAGATGTGTGGCTGAGGCCCCATTCCTGGAGACATTCAAGGCCAAACTTGATGGGGCTCTGAGCATCCTGATCTGGTTGGAGGTGTCCCTACTGACTGCAGAGGTGTTGGACAAGATGTCCTTCGAGGGTCCCTTCTAACCACATCCTGTGATTGTGTTCAGCTATCATAACTGTGTTTAGGAGTAGCAGTGAGAGGCAGCCCTAACTGGTGGCCAACCCAGAGGAGCTTTCTTCCAGAAGACACATTTTGCCCATGAGAACAGGGAGACAGTGGAATAACCTCCCAAGGGAAGCAGTGGATTCCCCTTCACTGGACACTTTTTAAGCCTCAGCTTGCCAGGGTTCTGGCCCAGCTCATTTCAACTCCACTGCTACCTAGAAAGGTTGGACCAGGTGGTCTTTGGGGTCCCTTCTGACCTGGTACTCTGTGATTCTGTGAGCTGGTTGCTGAGCAAAACAGAGGAAGTGTTTACACCATCAAGAGTGGGGCTCATTGGTGGTATTTGCCTGCCCTTTTCTCCAGCCTGTGTGATGGAGGCCTGAGAGGAATTGCTTTGGTGTGTGTCAGCACCCAACCTTCATCATGGGTATGCTGCTGATTTCCCATGCTGCTGGTGCTGCCTCTTATTAAACATAAATAGCTGTGAAATGGACTGCAGGGGGTTTATCTATCCTGAGGTATGGAGCCAGCAAAGTTGCTTATAGCCAAGGCTGCCCATTATAAGATCCTGTTTGCAGCCAGCTAACTCTCTGCCAAGAGATAATTGTTCAGGCTCCAAATTTCCATGCTGTAAGCCTGCCTTGGGCTATATGAAATTAAGGGAGAGTGGGGGCTGCTTTTTGGTCTGTTCTTTAAAGAAAAGCAAAGTAACTTAACAGAGCTGAAGGGATCCATTCTCTCCATGAGATGGAGGCAGAGACTTGGAGTTTGGCAGGGGGGAAGTGAAGGCTGTGCAGAAGCTGAGGTTGAGTGATGGGTAAGAGCAGGGAGAGGAGTGATGAGTCCAGGGAGAGAGAACTGTCTGTTTTCATTACCCCTGACTTCTAAACAGGAGGCTCTGCTGTGGCTCTAATAGCTGTAGACTTGCTCATCCCAGCCTGGGCTGGTTGGTTAATGTGGTTCTCCTAGACAGAGCAAATGTGCAGGAGAGATTGTTAAAGGAGCTTGATTAAAGGTACAGCAATTTAGGAAATAGCAGAAGGCTTCTCATTCAGCCTTAATTTGGCCATTTGCATGGCTTGGTTCACTGTGATTGTTCTGACTGATGTAATTGGTGTTATTTTCTCTATGGGAGTGCTTTATCTGTCACAAGGAAGTGCTGGCTACAGTGCAAACATCCCTCCCTGGTTTCTGGTTTGTCTCCATCCTGCCTGCAGGAATAACCATCCACAGCAAAAGCACAGCAGAGGTTGGAGATGTCCTCAGGTGCTGGTCTTCAGCAGCTTGTGGGTTGGGGGTTTTCTGAGCTAGGTGTGAGATGTGACTCTCACACTCAAATTTAAGCAACCCAATATGCTTGCACACATTCATTGGTGATCTTAGAGGTCTCTTTCAACCCAAACCAATTCTATGATTATCCTTATTGTAACCTTTCAATGCTTAAAGGGAGCTTATGAGAAAGATGGAGGTGGACTTTTAAGTAGGGTCTGTTGTGATAGGACAAGGAATAATGGTTTTAAATTGCAAAAGGATGGATCCAGATAAGAAAGAATTCTTTGAGGGTGGTGAAAGAGTGCCCCTAGAATGTTCAACATCAGGTTGGAGAGAGCTCTGAGCTGGTTAGAGGGGAGACAGACTTGGGGATTAGGAAGGAAGTCTTGACAGTAGTGAGGGTGGTTTGACACTGGAACAGGTTGCCCAGGGAGGTTGTGGATGCCCCTTCCCTGGAGGTGTTCAAGGCCAGGCTGGATGAGCAATCTGGTCTAGTGAAAGGTGTCCCTACCCATGGCAGAGGGTTGGAACTAGCCCTTTAAGGTCCCTTCCAACCCAAAGCAGCCTATGAATCTATGAAAGATGTCCTCATCAGTGCATGGAGGTTGGTCCAGATGACCTTTAAAGATCCCTTCCAACTCAGAGTATTCTGAATTTCTATAATTCTGTTCTATTTCAGCTCCAAACCCCTTTTCTCCCTCATTTTGATCCCTTACTGACCTTTCCTGTGTTTCTGCCTTTGGCAGAACCCTGTTGCACCAAGTTTGTGCTAATTGTGTGTGCACAGATTGGGGTCTGAGTAGCTCTGAAGTCCAGACACTGGGGTTTGGTTTACCAAAGTGCAGAAAGGCAGGGAGCTGCACCCTTCTCTTCCCCAGGAAGGATGCTGGCCTGCAGTGGTACCCAAGACTCCCCTCCCCAAAAGCAGGGTGGTGGGTTGGTGCTGCTGCAGTGGAGCTGGGTGGTGTGAATGCTCCCTGTGTGTGCCAGCTGATTAGAAAGCAGAAGAATGGCAAGAGAAAATGAAAATGGGAAGGAGCTTGACAGCCCATGGAGAGGTATTTCAGCTGCAACACAAAACATTTGGTGGTAATTATAGAATAACCTTCATTTAAATGCAAATAAGCCTGTAATTAAGATAAGGGCTCTGTCATTTGCCAGTATTCCTCCTTCCCTCCCTTGCCAGCCATGGGTTTGAGATGTTCCCCATCTCTCTGTGGCGCTGCCTGTTCGTTTGAGGGCTCCTATGGTGAGGGGCAGTGAGATGAGCAGTGAAGGAAGCAAATTTTGTTGCACTTTGAGCCCTTCTCAGCTAAGCAGAGTAGTCTGAGATTGTGGACAGTGTGTCCTACCTGCACACTTTGGCTGCCAGCTTCAGCTAAAGGCACTTTTCACCTCTGCAAGGCCTGAAAGCTGGCTTTGGGCTGTCCTTGGCTCTTGTTGAGGTGCAGGTGTTCTCCATGGGCCATGCTGCAGTCTGGTGGGATCACAGTGCCTAGCAGGGAGTGTGGGAGCAGAGCTCCTCTGCTGTGTGCTGCTCTGCTGGGAAAAGCACAGGGAATGAGCTTGGAGCACAGCTCAAGGCTAGAGAGGTTCACAGCTTCCACTGCAAAGGTGAGGTGTGGGTAGCTTTGTGGAGAGTACTTCCAACCTTGCTTGGAGCTAGGACTGTCAGGAGATTGCTCTTTGCTGGGAGAAAGATGTCAACCTTTGTCTTGGCTACTAAGGGCTGGGTCAAGACAAGTTGGAGGAGTAAACCACACATCCACAAAGGGCTGGTGGACAGGCTGTAGTGTCATGAAATTGTTTCAGTTGCAAGAGCTCTCCAAGATGGAGTCCAACCATCAGCCCAACCCCACCATGGCCACTAAACCATGCCCCAAAGTGCCATGGCCACAGGTTTCTTGAGTACCTCCAGGGATGGGGACTCCACCTCCATGGGCTGCCTGTTCCAGTGCCTGACCACTCTAGCAGGAAAGAAATTGTTCCTCATTGCCAACCTAAACCTCCCCTGGCACAATTTCAGGCCACTTAATGTCCTATCACCTGACCCTAGGGAGAAGAGACTGAGCCCACCTCACTTCAACCTCCTGACATCAAACACCATCCTAGAAGCATCAGTGCCACAGCACTGAGGAAGGCAGATGCTTACTTGTAACATGTGGAAAGATGAATCTGGGGAGGCAGCATCCTGCCATTGCTTGCTGGGTCCATCTGCACGGGCAGCAGCTGGGCTTGCACTGGGTTTGCTTGCTGGGAAGTGAAACCAGAGTGCTGGAAACAGCCATTGCTGGAAAGGTTAACCAGCAACCTTTGCTTAAACTGTCTCAATCTGCAGGAAATGTTATCTCTCTGCCTGACTAAAGATATGTGAGCTGAGGGAGTGGAGGTGCTCCCAGATTGTATTTATCTAGCCCTTTGAAAGGGCATTTGAGGAATTAACTTAGCAGCTTAAGAGAACTTTAATGTTTCCCTAAGTGGCTGCTTCTGTGTCTCTGCAGCCTGACACCTGCCGTGGAGCATCTCCATGGCAGACAAGGTCTGGTTAAGAGGAGGCAAACTGCTCAGCCCACTTGCTGCCAAACTCCCCAGTGCCATTGGTGCCCTTTCTCCTCAGGCTCTTCCCTTCCCATCCTGCTGGGAGCAGGATCTGTCCCTCGAAGCTGGCAGTGGCTGATATTCTGGCTGAACCAACTCTTCCAAGCCCATCTGCATTGCAGATTCCCATGGAAATGATGCCTGCTGTATTCATGCATTCCCTTTTTTCCTGTTCTGGAGGCTTCTGCAGGTGCTGGGGGTGGAGGAAAGACAGGCTTGGGAGAAGAGACTGAGGAAGTGGAGGTGAAGCCAACGTGCTCTGGGAGCAGAGTCTGAGGAGCTTTCCTGGGATGATGGTGGGGTGTGGAGCTCTGCCCTTGCAGCAGCAGGGCTCTCCTCTTCAGTGGCTCCCAGAGGCAGTGGAGCAAGAAGCAGCAGGATGGTGGTCAGAGGGGCAGCCAGATGCAGCTGGACAGGATGATGCATAGAATGGTTTGGGTTGGATGGGACCTTTAAAGATCATCCAGTTCCAATCGCCCACTGTGGGCAGGGACACTTCCCACCAGCCCAAGCGGCTCATCCAACCTTGCCTTGAACACCTCCAGGGAGGGGACATCCACAACCTCCCTGGGCCACCTGTACCAGTGCCTCCCCACTCTCACTCTAAACAATTCCCTCCCAATACCCAGTGGTATTAGGAGTGATGGCATAGATCTCTTCCTCTGGACTTCTCCAGTGGCATACCAACAGGGAGAGCAGGAGACTTGGCCTCTAAGAGATCGAGTTTCCCTTAATTACTGGCAGTGGGAGACTGCTGAGCTGAGCAAGGGAGGCAGGAGATGTTGGAGTGAAGGTTTTACTTGCTGGAGAGGACCAGAATTTTACAGCCTGCTGGCCTGGATGATTTCTGTGCTCCCAGCAAGGTGCAACTGGTCTTCAACCAGTGTGAGGGAGAGCAAGATCCATCAGCAGGCCCTGAGGTTGCTCAGTCCAAAAGGAGGCAAGAAGAGAAGAGTAATTTACTGCTGGAAGTGTTCTCAAACACACAAAGAATATGTCACTAGGGCTCTGCTTTGAATATTTGATACTGGCCTATGAATGATTCACTGGGGAGCACAGCCAGCTTGGTGACCTCTGGAGTGATGCTGTCTGGTCCTGGAGAGCAGGGAGAGCATGGATTTGGGATAGTCTTCATTCCAATAAAGCTGACAGAAGCCCCTCGGGGAAGTGGCCCTCTGCTCTCTCCCCACTGCCCACGAGATGGCAGACAGTGCCCACGCAGGCACCCACAGCTGAGCACCCGCTGGTGGTAGCTGGGTCGGTGGGGAATGAAATCTTACCTTGGTCTGAGCTGCCTGACTTGCCAACAGTTCCTCTTGGGGATCTTTTAGCATGTTCCTAGTTAGAGAATCACAGAATGGTTTTGCTTGGCAGAGACCTCTAAGGCCATTGAGTCCAACCATCAACTCAGCACTGCCATGGCCACACATTTCTTGAACACCTCCAGAGATGGGGTCTCCATCACCTCCCTGGGCAGCCTGACCACTCTTGCAGCAGAGGAATTGTTCCTAATCTTCAACCTGAACCTTACCTGGCACAATTTCAGGCTGTTTCTTCTCCCATCACCTGATACTAAAGAGAAGAGTCCAACACCACCTCACTGCAGCCTCCTGTCAGGGAGCTGTAGAGAGCAATGAGGTCTCCCCTCAGCCTCCTCTTCTCCAGCCTAAACACCTGCAGTTCTCTCAGCTGCTTCTCCCCAGCCCTGTTCTCTAGACCCTTCACAAGCTTCATTAACCTTCTCTTGACACACTCCAGCACTCCATGTCCTTCTTGGAATGAGGAGCCCAAAACTGAACCCAGTATGCACTTTGGTATTGATGCAGTGCAGGTTTTTCATCCTGGAGAGGACCAGAATTTTGCAGCCTGCTGGCCTGGACGATTTCTCTGCTCCCAGCAAGGTAGAACTGGTCTTCAGTGTGAGGGAGTGCAATTAAAGAGTGAGATCCATAGCAGGCCCTGGGGTTGCACAGTCCAAAAGAAGGGGGGAGGCAGGGAGGGGGCTGCACCCCAAATGCAGTACCAGGGGTTACTAACTTGCATCCCTCCCCAGGTAGCCCCAAATATCCCCCTGCTCTGCCTGCCTGACTCCAGGACTCCAGAGATCTAGCAAAGCAGGGCACTGTCCTCATGCTGGCACAGCACTGCAGAGGGCAGCAAGCCCCTGCTATGCCAGCCCATCCTGCTGTCCCCCTCCCAGGCTGGCATTACCCCTCCTGCTACAATAATTCACTGCTACAAACAGGCCCAATTACCATATTGATCTCCTACACGCTGGGAGCTGATGGCAGGTTCCTCCCCAACTGGCTTGGTAAACAGAGCTCTCCATCAGCAGGCACTTCATGAATGTCACAGAGCAACTTCCTCCTCAGCCCTCCGGTGGGCAGGGTGCTGTCAGGATAAGGCAAACCATCTTGGGATGAGAATGGAGAAACTGGGTCACCCCTTCCCCAGCCACCAGAGTCTGTGGTCCTCAAACTGGGTTCATTTGTCAGAAAACAGCATGCAGGAGGCTGCAAGCAGTGAGCAGATTATCTCCAATTTATGCTATGGGTTAGACTCACAGATTGGTAGGGCTTGGAAGGGACCTTCGGAGGTGATTGAGTTCCACCTCCCTGCCAAGGCAGGATCACCCAGGACAGGCTGCCCAGGAATGCATCCAAATGGGTCTTGAAAGTTGCCAGAGAAGGAGACACCACAGCCTCTCTGGACAGCCTGCTCCAGAGCTTGAGGATGGGGGAGCTGAATGTTCTTCCTGGAGCTTTTGAAGTTCAGAGTGCCAGGAAAAGCTGTGTCCATTAAGGCAGAGTCCAAAGCATTGTTTGCTCTGCCTAATTAGAAATTAAAGGCTAAGAGCTCAGAGGCATCTTCCTCTCCTTGGAGAGAGATGCTTGAGGAGCAGAGAGGAGGGCTGTGCACCTGCTTTGGTGGTGCAGAGTGGCTTGGTACCTGCTGGTGGAAGCAGCATCATGTCTCTGAGCTGTTGTTACCCTTTATTTGAGTGTGTGAGCACAAGGTGACAAGGACAAATAGGCAGAGGGACAGGAAAGCCTTTGCCTTCTAGGTGCACTCTTGCAAGTGTTAAGTGGTCCCAAGCTTGGCTGTGCAGTGCTGCTTGAACGTGGCATCCTCATCTGAAATAGGTTGAGTTGACCTTAACTTGACTCCTGCTCTGAGTCTGGCTTCAATTATTGCTAATCAAGTGTGGGAAAAGTGTCACAATGAGTGTGAGATGAGGGAGGTGACATCGTCTGCTCCTGTCTGCCTGGTAACGAGGTCCTGCTGAAGCTCCCTTGGGGTGGTCTTACTTAAAGCATGGCATTACCTACATACCACAGGGGACAGAAGACTCTCTGCTGCCTTTGCAGGCTCCTTGAGCAGCAATAAGAGCAGCAAGGCAGTAGGGCAGCTCTTTAGGGTGTTTTATTTGAGGGAGGGAGGAGGTTCCAGGAAGGTTTGCAAGCCAGAAGGGTTTCAAACCCTGTTTTGTATTCGTCCCATGCTGCAAATCTGCAGCCAAATCCGAGGAGTTGCATGCCTAGAGAAATCCACAGTTGCCATAACAACCCACAAAACTATAATTAGTCGAAGAGTTGAGGAGAGAGGGGTCCAGAGAACAAATGGGAAAAGGAGCTGCTCTTTGAGGGCTGCTGATAGAGATCAGAAAGCCTGGGCACAAGCCTGTTACGGGAGAGCTAATCTCTCCAGAAGCCGCTCGGTCTTTAGGCCCCCGGTGGAGTTGTTTGAAGCTGTATAAACTCTGGATTTTTCTGATGTTTTCCACTTCTGGAGGACAGAAGGATTAGAAACACCCCATGTGTTGAGGCTGTTGCTTTTGAGGTGTGATTGGGTTGTGCTGGCAGAGCCCTGCAGCCTGACAAAGGGATTGCAGAGGTTTTTCTTGACCTGAAGGGTTGTAGGATGTGAGGAGGAGCAGGGCTTGAGGAACCAGGCTGAGCTGCAGGAAGGAGCCTCGTCCTTGGCAGACAGCTGAAAAGGGAAGACTGGCTGCTGAGTAACCAAAATGCACATTGCTATGTTGCAGGGAGACAAAATTCCCTGCAGGACAAGCAGTGAAGCTTCATCCATGGGATTTCAAACAGGTTGGCTGAATGCCTGCTGCAGTGGTTGAGGTGAAGTGTCTGTGGTGAGGGGAGGAAGGCACAGCCCATGCTCTGCCTGCTGAGCTTGGGGCCTTTCATGCAGCAAAGTGCATCCCAGCCTCCTGCACAGGCCTGAGAAGCAGCAGAAATTGCTCTTATCCACCACATGGTTTTCTGCTGCTCTTTAGGGCAGGATTGGGATATTAGGAAGAAGTTCTTGAAGGGAGGTGAGACACTGGAAAAGGTTGCCCAGGGAGGTTGTGGGTTTCCCCTCCCTGGAGGTGTTAGAGGCCAGGTTGGATGTGGCCTTGGGGCAACCTGGGCTAGTGGGAGGTGTCCCTGCCTGTGGCAGCAGGGTTGGCACTGGATGATCTCTAAAGTCCTTTTCAACACAAATCACTCTGTGATTAGGCCAAGAAGTACTTTGATGGTTGCTGGGACAAAAGTCCCCTGCGGTTTGGGGTATTTTTGGGTCTTGTTTGCAGCCTGTCCTGGCAGGGACTACTCTGCTATTTAGCGTCCCAGTTCTGCAGAGGGAGTGGTGGTGTTAAAACTAAGTGTAGTGAGAGAAGAGATAATTGGATCAATCGCAACCCCAAGCAGCTCCCTGCCCTCCTACCCCCTGGTTTTCTAATTGAAGCTGTTTCTCCTGAACACAGGGGTGAGAGCAAGGCAGGCAGCATTCACGTGGTTTAAAAAAAAAAAAAATAAAGTCACTCTAGCATGAAAAAAAGAAAAACCCAAACCATGAAACACCTCACAGACAATACAGAACAAAAAAAATAAAGTATTCTAATATGTCTGGAATACAATAGAAGCCAAATCTCCTGGCAGCAAACATTCATGCACTTGACTGCCAAGAAAAAAGGACCTTACAGAAGATGAGACATGAAAGGGATCCTAGCACAAAAAAACCTAAAAGTCAGAACACAATAGTATATATTTCAGGCATATGAAAAGGAAGTGAGACAGTAATACTAAGGAGACAAGATACTCTAACAGAACTGAGAGCTGAGGAGAGGAGAAACTCAATCAGCAGTGACACAGGAGGCTTGGGGGAGGCAACTCTTTGAATGGATTGGAAGCCTTAAAAAAAAAAATCCTCCTTATTTATTTATTTATTTTTAAAATTCCCTAGGAATTAATTTTCTTCCTTTTTTTCCCTTCCCCTTCAACTTGGACAGGAACAAGAGAGCACATGAATAATGCATTGCCAAGGCCAAAAAGATACCAGGGGCTGAGTGCAGGGGAACTGGAGGCATCAATACCAAATATTTATGCCCCACAAAGGTGATGCTGCTGGCTTTTGGGGGTGGCAAGGGCTGTGCAGGGGGAAACAGGGGCCAAGGGGAGATGAGGAATGGGTCTGCTCTTGAAGACCTGGAAGACTTCAGGGTGTGAGAACTGGGCTTTCTAGCTGGAAAGAAATCTGCCCAGTGCCAGTAGTGATGCTTCGCTTTTGGAGGCTGAAGGCAAAGTCTAAACTGCTGTAGCTGATAGCAGTAATAGGAGAGGCAGCCCCAAGGCCTGCTGTGCCGGGCGCCGCTCAGGCCACACCTTGAGTGCTGTGTCCAGTTCTGGGCCCCTCAGTTTAAGAAAGATGTTGAGGTGCTGGAAGGTGCCCAGAGAAGGGCAGCAAGGCTGGGGAGGGACCTGGAGCACAGCCCTGTGAGGAGAGGCTGAGGGAGCTGGGGGTGTGCAGCCTGCAGGAGAGGAGGCTCAGGGCAGAGCTTATTGCTCTCTGCAGCTACCTGAAGGGAGGTTTCAGCAAGGTGGGGTTAGTTGCTTCTGGCAAGCACCCAGGGACAGAACAAGAGGATACAGCCTCAAGCTGTGCCAGGGCAGGTTCAGGTTGGATGTTAGGAAGTTCTCCAGAGCAAGAGTGATTGGCATTGGAATGGGCTGCCTGGAGAGGTGGTGGAGTCCCCACCCTGGAGGTGTTTAAGAGGAGGCTGCATGAGGCACTT
>VWYK01030422.1:0-17286 GCA_013399775.1 Semnornis frantzii | reverse complement strand
CTGGGGGACTCCACCGCCTCCCTGGGCAGCTCATTCCAGTTCCTGACCACTCTCTCCAGGAAAAACTTCTCCCTAATGTCCAATCTAAACCTCCCCAGCCTCAGCTTGAGTCTATTCCCCCTCATTCTGTTGCAGCTGGAGAAACCAGGAAGACCTTAGAGCAGCTTTCCAGCACCTGAAGGGGGCTACAGGAGAGCTGGAGAGGGACTTTTGACAAGCCCTTGTAGAAAGTCCCTCCCCATGTTTCTGCCAGTGAAGATCTGGAGCCAGTCTCTCTGTGCTCCTAAGGAATTCACCTCTGTGTGGGGCTTGCAGGAGCCTTTCTGCTGGAGAAGGTGCTGCCATAGCTCATGTTGGTGCTGTGGGGGTACTGGCAGGGCTGGGAAGGGAAAGATGCTCAGGGGAAAAAAAAACATCCCCAAGCTGCTTTCCTGCTGTCATCCTGGTGACAAAAGGGAATTCCCAACTGGGTGTCTTGCACATCTCCTCTCTGTCAAACCCTAGCAAGGCTTTCTACCTAGTCTTAGAGCAATTTATTTTGGGGCTGAGTATATTTAGCAGAAGAGATTATTTTTGTCCCACTAGAGTGACTTGAGCTGGTGCTGCAAGGAGAAGCAGCTCTCCCTGAGCTCAGACTGCAGGAGTTGTCAGAGCCTTGTCTCTCCTGGTCAAATCAGTTGGTACCAAGCAGCACAAGAGCTGTTTTTTTTTGGTTTTTTCTTTTCTTTTTTTAATTAAAAAAACCCCAAAGCATTAAATATTGAAATGCAGTTAAAGGGCTTAAGCCTGGAGTTTTGTTCTGTCCTTGAAAGGTACAAGAGCTTGGAGGCAGAGGCCAGGGCTTTCCAACAGTTTGATGGCTCCTGTATGAGCAGCTAAATTCCTTTTTAATAGGTTGTTCTCTGTCTCCAAGATCAGAGAGCTTCCCTTTCCCCTCCCTCAGTCCTGGCAAGGGCCTGCTGACTCTGGTTCAAGCACATACATTATTTTTAATGATGTCCTGTTACAAGAAGCCTCCTGCAATCATCCTATTTAGATCTGGAGCCTCTAAAGGATGGCCTGGAAAAAAAATCTGAAGTGCTGAAGCACCTTGGGAAGAAACAAAAACCTCTGCCAGGCATCTCCATGCAATGGCAGCTGGGAGATTGCAGCTCTGATGCCACAGGCTGGGGGAGGGGGCATTGACTTGCTTAGCTGTGCTATTTTTTTTCTTCTCCCCCCATCAAATATCACTTTTGGAGGCCAGAAGGTAACAAGGGAGATTTTTTTTTTTTTTGGTCTGCCCTGGCGTGGCTCTGCTGATGCTTCTTGCCCTCAAGCAGGTGTTTGGCTGCATCTCATAGCCTGGCTGGCCTTCAGAAGCAGATATTCAGCTCAGGGTAGGTTTTTAGTAGTATTCTTATTTTTTTTTTTTCCCCCTATTTCTGTTTTATCTTTTTGCAAGGAGTGAGTTATCAAAAAGAAAACTCTGGTGCTGTTTGAGCTGAATTCACCCCATGGGGCAGGAGCAGGATCATAGGATGGGTGGAAGGGACCTTAAAGATTTCATTCAGTTCCAACCCTTCTGCCATGGGCAGGGACACCTCCCATTGGGTTACTCAAGGTCTCCTCCAGCCTGGCCTTGAACATCTCCAGGGAGGGGACATCCACAACCTCCCTGGGCAACCTCTTCCAGTGCCTCACAACCCTTACTCTATAGAACTTCTTGTTAAGCTCCAGTCTTCATCTCCCCTTTTCCATCTTAAATCCATTGTCTCTCTTCCTAGCACTACACCCCCTTGTAAAATAGGTGAGGTGAGGATGGGTAAGGATGAAAGGATCCCATTCCCACTATCTAGGGCTAAATTCAGCTTGTCTGTCTAGCCAAGGGCTTGCTGGGGGTATAATCTTACCCAGCCTGTGCTGGAGATGAGTCTGCAGAAATGTGAGAGAGTGGTGAAGGCGACTGCAGCTTGCCTGAGCATCCCATCCCCAGGGAAACTCCCTGTCTGCCATCTGCTAGTGAGCTCTTCCCTCCTCCCTGCATGGGAGCGAGGAGGACGAGGGGCTTGGAGAGGACAAGACCTTGTTGATTTGCCTGGCTGTTGGTTTGTTTACCTGTCCTAATGCTGTTTTATGGGCCTGCCATAAAAAACACTCATTAGACAGTGTTGATTTTCATTAATGTTGATTCACCAAAAGCTTAATCAATCTTCTGTGACCAACGACCCTGTTCCTGAGGGAGAACAAAGCTGTTGAACAAATTAGCCTTACAGATTGGAGGCAGAGCTTGCAGATGTGCCAGCCTGGGTACCAGAGCTGTAACATGCCCAGGAACAATGACACTCAGCTGCCTTTTAAAGTTCTTTTTTTCCTTCTCCATTTACATCTTGACTGAAGCACATCAGCAAGGGGCTCAGCCCTCCTCTTCTCTCTCTTTCTCTGTTATGAGCCCTGCTGTCTGCAGGTGTGGGGAAATGGAGTGAGGAGGAGAGTTAATAGACCTCCTGGAAAGCAGCTCCAAGGAGAAGGGACTTGGGAGTGCTGGTGGGCAAGTTGCCTATGAGGCAGAAATGTGCCCTCATAGCCAAAAAGGCCAATGGTGTTCTAGGGTGCATGAAGAAGAGTGTGGCCAGCAGGCAGAGGGAGTTCTCCTCCCTCACTACTCTGTCCTGGCGAAACCTCAGCTGGGTTTTGTGTCCTGTCCTGGCGAAACCTCAGCTGGGTTTTGTGTCCTGTCCTGGCGAAACCTCAGCTGGGTTTTGTGTCCTGTCCTGGCGAAACCTCAGCTGGGTTTTGTGTCCTGTCCTGGCGAAACCTCAGCTGGGTTTTGTGTCCTGTCCTGGCGAAACCTCAGCTGGGTTTTGTGTCCTGTCCTGGCGAAACCTCAGCTGGGTTTTGTGTCCTGTCCTGGCGAAACCTCAGCTGGGTTTTGTGTCCTGTCCTGGCGAAACCTCAGCTGGGTTTTGTGTCCTGTCCTGGCGAAACCTCAGCTGGGTTTTGTGTCCTGTCCTGGCGAAACCTCAGCTGGGTTTTGTGTCCTGTCCTGGCGAAACCTCAGCTGGGTTTTGTGTCCTGTCCTGGCGAAACCTCAGCTGGGTTTTGTGTCCTGTCCTGGCGAAACCTCAGCTGGGTTTTGTGTCCTGTCCTGGCGAAACCTCAGCTGGGTTTTGTGTCCTGTCCTGGCGAAACCTCAGCTGGGTTTTGTGTCCTGTCCTGGCGAAACCTCAGCTGGGTTTTGTGTCCTGTCCTGGCGAAACCTCAGCTGGGTTTTGTGTCCTGTCCTGGCGAAACCTCAGCTGGGTTTTGTGTCCTGTCCTGGCGAAACCTCAGCTGGGTTTTGTGTCCTGTCCTGGCGAAACCTCAGCTGGGTTTTGTGTCCTGTCCTGGCGAAACCTCAGCTGGGTTTTGTGTCCTGTCCTGGCGAAACCTCAGCTGGGTTTTGTGTCCTGTCCTGGGCTCCCCAGTTTGAGAGACAGGGAACTGCTGGAGTCCAGTGGAGGGCCATGAAGATGCTGAGGAGACTGAAGCATCTCTGTGAGAGGAAAGGGTCAGAGACTTGGGGCTGTTTAGCTTGGAGAAGAGCAGACTGAGAGGGGATCTGCTCAGTGAGGGCATTGGGACAGGCTGCGGAGGGAGGTGGTGCAGTCACTGTCCCAGGATGTGCTCCAGAAACCTGTGGACATGGTACTTTGAGACATGGTCTGATGGCCACGGTGGTGCTGGGTTGATGGTTGGGCTCTGTGGTCTTTAGAGGTCTTTTCCATCCAGAACAATTGTGTGAGTCTATAAAGGGTGGCACTTGACTGTGGTGAGCTGGGGAGGATGCTCAGTCCCACTCCTGCTGGCTTGGTGACGTCAAACCAGTGTCACTTGCAGGCTCTGTGGCTCCTTCCTGATGCTCCTCAGGGCTTGCAGACCCCTTGACTCATTTCACACTGATTGCTGCCCACCTGTCAGGTTGGTAATGACTTTCCTTCTCCCTCCTGGGCTGGATGTGAGTGGCTGGGCCTGAGGTGAAAGGGCTCCATTCCCATTACCAATCCAATTTCCTGGACTTTTAGCGGCTAGATAGGAACTGCCAGAGCGGAACAGCCTGATGGCCCAGCCAGCCTGGTGTCTCCTCCCTGACAGCAGCCTGTGTTTGGTGTGTAATTAAAAGCCTTTGTACTATTTGACTTGTAATTTAGTATCATGCTGTCACACACGTGTCTGATTCAAGGGAGAATAGACCCTGGCATTGGCAAAAAGGTGGGAGACAAACCCTGTCCTCCTGTGCTGCACCTGCAGGGTCAGCTCTGCAGCCATCTGAGCATCTCTTGGCAGGGACTCTGTGCCCCAAGCTGTGCTTCACAAGAGGTTCAGCACACCAGAGGGGATGCTTCCCTCTGGTACTGGATGGAGAAAGATGTGGGGAGAGAAGAGGAGAATTTGCAGGGAGCAGTGGTGGCTGTTGGTGGGGGAGTTGCTCTGTGATTTATTGGGTTCTGCTGCAAACACTGAGATTAAGGAAAGTGCCTTAAATGGTCCTTAAAGCAGACTTTGGTAGGAGAGATGAGCCTGTGTGATTACATCCTGCCTGCCTCAGCCTGGGCTGGTTGGAGCCCCTGATGTTGTGCTGGAGCAGATAAGGAGAGTGCACAGCCCTGTCTGTCAGCAGGACAGGGTGCAGCAGGTAGCACCACATCAAACCATGCTCAGAGAGTTTGCTGACAGGTTCACAGATTGCTTTGGGTTGGAAGGGACCCTCAAAGGTCATCTTGTCCAAGCCTCCTGCAGTCAGCTGGGACATCTCCAGCTACATCAGGCTGCCTGGGGCCACATAAAGTCTGATCTCGAATGTCTCCAGGATTCTCTCTCAAGGACATCCCTGGACAACCTATTCCAGTGTTTCACCACTCTCACTGTGCAGAGCCTCCTGATGTCCAACCTAAATCTCAAACCATTTCCTCTCATCCTGCCACTCTAAGCCCTTCTCAAAAGTCCCTCCCCAGCTCTCCTGTAGCCCTCTTTCAGGTATTGGAAGGCTGCTCTAATGTCTCCCTGGAGCTTTCTCTTCTCTAGGTTGGACAGCCCCAACTTTTTTTCAGCCCATGTCTACTCCCTGAGCCTGAACAGGGTGCTTGCCATGCAGATGCCAATCTGCCCTTCCCACTTGTGTTGCTTTGTGCTGAGGGTAGTGCCCAGCAATAAATCTCCATGTGTTATGTGCTCTGTGCAATGTTTTCTTCTGTAGCTTGCCTTTGGGCTGGTGACCTTCTTCCTTGGAGTGGCAGGAGCTGCTTGCCCCCAAAATTAAAAATGCATAAGCAAGGCCTGGGACTGAGGAGGGACCATTGAGAGTCAAGGTGAGGCATGGTGAGTGCAGAGAACTCAGGGGGGACCATATGGGCTACAAGAGAAGCTGTGTGTCGAGGACTGAGAAGGGACAGTGTGGTCCAAAGTCAGACACGTTGGGTGCAGAAGGCTTGTATGAAAAAGCAAGCCTTGCAGGTCTGGAATCACTCTGCTTATGACCAGAGTGGGGAAAAAAAAAACCCCTCTGAAACTCACTTTTAACAAGACTGAGGTGATCCTGAAGACCTTGCACTGGCAGTTTTGCAAGGCTAAAGCTCACCTTGGGAGAGGTTGCTTGGTGTGAGGATTTGCCCCAGCACCAGGGCTTGCCAAACCTCTCTCTGTGGGGGGTGGGTGGGCTCTGCTTAAGGCTGATTAATTTACCCACCAAAGTGCTAACACCCCTAATTGACTGAACCTACAAGAAAACAAACCTGGGCTGATCAATAGAGAAATAATTTCCCAAATTGTGGGCATAAATCAGGCCTGATGGGTGTCTGCTCGCGTTGGTTAGTGACTGAACCAAACTAAATCAATTTACTTTATTAAAACACAATTGTTTCATCTGTTAGTACTGAAGGGGGGCAGGGGGCAATGGCTATTCACTTGCCACATGCTTGCTGAGCTTGAGATGTGATCAGAGAAGCCACCAGCTCTGTATCACACATGGGTCATCATGCCAGCAGCACACGAGTGTGTTCTAGGCAGGCAAATGGCATTGAGGACACTGGCACAGGTTACCCAGGGAGGTTGTGGATGCCCTCTCCCTGCAGCTGTTCGAGGCCTTGAGCAAGCTGGGCTGGTGGGAGGTGTCCCTGCCCATGGCAGGGGGGTTAGAACTGGCTAATCTCTAAAAGCCCTTCCAGCCCAAACCATTCTATGAATGTGCTGTTGGGATGCCATGGATCATAGTGCCTCAATCAGCCTCATTGCTGTAATGTTTCTATCTGCAAGGAGGAGATGCCTGTGTCTGTGTTGTCACTGTTCTTGTCACCCATCTCTCATGCTGCAGTCATTCAACTCTTGTCATGGTAACCTAATGGCACCTTCCAGCTCTGATCTTGGGGACCAGGTATTTCAGGTGGTCCATCCCACCCCTCCCATTCCCTCCAGCCTGTTTTGTGCTGGAACTGACCAACCAGTTGATGCCTTGCCTTGTCCTTGGGCCTTTCCCAACATAAATAGTGATCATCTTCTCTTCATAAAGGTGGTGGAGTCCCCATCCCTGGAGGTGTTCAAGAAACCTGTGACCATGGCACTCTGGGACATGCTTTAATGGCTCTGGTGGTGTTTGGTCAATGGTTGGACTTGGTGACCTTGGAGGATTTTTCCAGCCAAGATGAGTCTATGACTCTGTTTGCAGATCCAGATGGACTCTGATGTGCAGCTGGGCATCTAAACCACCACTGCCCAGAGGTGAGAAGCAGTTCTCTGTTCCTTCAATGCTAGGAGAAGGATCAGGGCTGCTTTGTGTCCTGATTTACAGCCTTTCTGGCCAGGAGGAGAGTTTCTCTGAATCGTTTACCTCTTGCTGTGTGTGACAACTGCCTTTGAGAGCTGTATGGGTGCCTGAAGTGTCTGCTGAGGGAGCCTCATCTTGGTATTGATTTTTTTTTTTTTCCCCCCCTGAATTGTACAAATGAAGGAATCAGAGCACAAAATAAAAGCGGTGGGAGGATAAATAATCTTGGTGCTTGGCAGACTCAGCTGAATGGGGCCAAGTGAAATGCAGCACGGACACGAGCCAGGAGAAGGTCAAGTTTTTAAATCTCAGCTGGAGCTAAGTGAAATAGTGCCTAACTAACTGGATTCCAGAGCTCATAAAATGTTGATAGCGCTGAATGTCGGCTGGAATACATCTCCTCCTCTCCTCGACAGAGAACTGGTGCTTGCCTTGATCTTCCCTCCCTGGGGAAATGCTCCTCAGGAGGAGAAGGGAGCCTGTCAAGTGGCTTGTTTTCCTCTGTGTTGGCAGGCCAGAGCTGGAAAGGTCGCTTGGGTTAAAAGCAGCAGCGAAAGCAAAGCTTCAAGCAGTGCTTCGAGTCACTGTGCTTTGATTTCTGAAGCTGGGCAGTGAGCTGGGATGGTTGCTTGGGAGAGGAACTCCAGGTTCAGGCCCTCCCTGCTGGTTTGGAGGGTTTGGGTGCAGGTCCATGTCTCCTTAGCTGGGTCTCAATGTGCTCCTGCAATGCAGGAGAGTAATTTTGTAGTTCACATCTTGGACTTTGCTGTGGAGGTGCCATGAGGATGAGGGTTCCAGATGAGATCTTTCACTAGAAGGGCTTCATGGGTCTGAGCCCTCAGATTCATGAAGAAAACCACTTGTGCTGATGGGTTTATGCCCAGTTCTGAGGCCCTCACTCCAAGGAGGACATGGGAGTCCTGGAGTGGGTCCAGAGAAGGGCAGTTAGAGGGTCTGGTGACCTGATCTGGTGAGGAGTGGCTGAGGGAACTTGGGTGGTTCATCCTGGAGAAAAAGGAGGCTGAGGGGAGACCACCTCACTCTTTACAACCCCCTGAAAGGAGGCTGGAACCGGGTGAGGTTTGGTCTCTTCCCTAGTAGCAAGTGAAGGATGAGAGGAAATGGCCTTTCACCAGGGGATGCTTTGGTTGAACACTGAATGAAATGAGATTGAGAACCACTGAAAAGGTTCCCAAACACTGCACCAGGCTGCCCAGGGACATGGTGAAATCTCCATCCCTAGAGGTGTTTCACAGAGGCAGAGATGTGGTGCTGAGTGGCATGGCTTAGCACCAGGCTCAGTAGAGTTAGAGGATGGTTGGACTCAAAGGTCTTTTCCAACCAAGATGATTTTTATGATTCCCTGCCCTGGCAGGGCCCAGCAGCTCCTGGGGAAGGGCAGGTTGGTACCCAGGGGGTTGCTGCTCACTCAGCAGCTGAGGAGCTTTAGATGCTCCAGCTTCAAACCTCAAAGCCCACAAAGCTGCAGGCTGGGGCCTGAACCAACCTGCTGCTGCAGTGGAGAAAATAACAGTGCCTACCACAAAGGGTTGTTGGGAAGACAAGTCAGGGAACATTCGTGCACTGCTTTGAAATGGGGAGGCTTTTGAAGTTGAGATTCACTTCTTTCCTTTTCTGTCTTTGTTCCCTTCAATGCTCTGTAAGGAGTGTGGCTCAGTGGTGTGCTGGTAGCAGGGTTTGATGGCCTCTTGCTCCCTGGGAGAATTAGATTCTCCCTCAATGGCTTCACTTCAAGGCAGCCTGCTCAATTGGTATTCTCTGGCTGGCATTTGCTCTTGTACATAGTGCATTTTTATTCAAATAGTGGTATTGATTGGGGAAGAAGTAATGGAGAAAATAAATGAAAACAAATAAACACAGAAGATGTGGACTAAAGTTTCTCAAGGTCTGGTGCTGAAAGTCAAGGAACTGTCTCTGTCCTCTCCAGGAGTTGGTTGCCTCCTTTTATCAGCATGGAGTGGTTTAAGCTGCTCGTGACAGCAAAAAGGGACTAAATGTGTGGGTTTATAGGATGGCTGGAGTTGGAAGGGACCTCAAAGATCATCTAGTTCCAACCTCCCTGCCATCAGCAGGGACAGCTTCTCCTAGACCAGGTTGGTTAAGGCCTCATCCCACCTGGCCTTGAAGACCTTCAGGGAAGAGGGCATCCACAACCTCCCTGGGCAAGCAGTTCTAGTGATGGTGAGATGAGACAGCACAGCTAGCAAGGAGCAAGTGCCCCCCAAATGCTCCAAACATGCACTCCAACCTGCCAAGGGGAACTGCCTTCTACATCAGATGTGACCTTCAGGTGAGCCAGGTGGACATTTTACCTGTGTCTTGTATGTGGCTCCTGCAAGGGTTTGCAAGTGATGGAGTGTGCTGGGGGAGCTGGCCTCTTCCAGCTGACAAGATAATGAACTGCCAAATAAAGCATGGGAGAAGGGGAAATCCATGATAAATCCACCTCTCACACATGACAGAGGAGACAGATAAACTCCCTCTCTCCTCCTGACAGTGGGATTTTTCTCTGCTGTGCCCACTGCCATAGATGTGGTGGCAACTCTGATCCCATCGCTGTGCTCCTCCAGCACCAGCAAACAAGCAGAGGTTTCCATCATCACAGGGTCTGAATTGTGCCTTCCTGAGAGACTGTGCATGGTTGGGGGTAGAAAAGCTGTCACCAGCAGTTCTGTGTCCTTTCCTAGGGCTGTCTTCCCTCAGTGCTGCTAAATAACCATTAAGCCCTCATGCTTGACCTCTAACCATTAATTATGAAGCCATAGAATGGTTTGGATTGGAAGGGACCTTAGAGCTCATCCAGTTCCAATCCCCTGCCATGGGCAGGGGGACATCCCACTAGCCCAGGTTGCTCAAGGCCTCATCCAACCTGGCCTTGAACACCTCTAGGGAGGGAACATCCACAGCCTCCCTGGGCAACCTGTGCCAGTGTCTGCCCATCCTCCCTGGAAAGAATTTCTTCCAGTCTAAATCTCCTTTCTTCCAGCTTCAATCTATTTCCCTCATAGTATCACTACAAACCCTTGTCAAAGTCTCTCCCCAGCTCTCCTGCAGCCCCCTTCAGGTACTGGAAAACCATATTCTCATTCTAGCTTTACAAGCCCTTATAAAAAGTCCTTCCCTACCATCAGGTTCTCGTTCCACTCCTTTGGGATGAGGAGGTCCTTCTCTTCTTCCCCTCGTTGTGTGGTGGCTGAAGCTGCTTTCCCAGCTACAGTATGTAAATCTAACCCCAGCTTCCAAACCCAGACCCTACTGCGGCTTCCGTTGTTCTCTTCATGAAGTTGTGATGCAGTCTTGTGTCTCACTGCTCTCAGAGAAAATTGAAGTGCTGGAGAGACAGCTTTGGGCTGGTGGAGTGTTAGGGTGTGGAGAGTTTGGGTGTTCTCAGTGTGGGTCAGCTCTCTGCACAGGCTCTGCTGCCCACACATTAGCAGGAGAAGCAGGGCAGGAGATGAGGTGCATCAGAAAAGCAATTTAGCATGTGGGCTGTGGACTGGAATAACGAGGGTGGTGGCAGGTTGGTGTTGGTCACTGGAGCTGAGCAGCCCCCAGAATGGGACACTCCTAATGGCACCACAAAGCCTGCCAGGGCTGTGCCGCCTGCCCGGGCCAAGGGGTCAGGCCAACTCTCCTCAGCCTTGCCCAGCAGCTCAGAAGAGATTGGCCTCCTCTTTTCAGTGCACTCTCTCTCCCAACTCCTTTTCCCACATCTGATTAATAAATCATGAAGTTTGCCCAAGACTCCCTCTGTCCCCACCCAAATACAAACATTCCTCGTCACCGCCACCTTGCAACCAGCAAAGCTGCTCCCTCTGACAATCAATTACCCTCCGGAGATGAAATTATTGTTTAATGGCTTTTGGAACAGGCTCCTGCTCTGACATTCATCACAATCAATAATGCATCAGCGGGGACAAAAGAAATTACCTGCCTCCTGCTAAGTGAAAGAGTCCATTTGTATTCTGCACGGCCCCTTCACGCCCACTGAGCCGGCAACCACAGGTGGATCGCGCCGGCGGCAGGGAGGGTGGCTGCCTCCGCCTGCACTCCTCCAAACTTTGCTTGCAACTTCAGCATCTGTGCTTTGCTTTGAAGATTTGGGGGTGGGAGGGAGGTGATGGAAGATGGCTGGAGACTGGGGGTGCAGGTGAGGGTAGGGTATGGGGCAGGATTTGATGGAGTGATAGAATGGTTTGGCTTGGTTGAGGTCTTAAAGCTCATCCAGTTCCAACGCCACTGCTAAGGGCAGGGACACCTAACACTAGCCCAGGTTGCTCAAAACTTCATCCAGTTTGGCTGTGAACATCTCCAGGGAGAGGACATCCACAACTTCCTGGGCAGTCTGTTCCAGTGTCTCCCTACCCTCACTGGAAAGAACTCCTTCCTAATCTCCAGCCTCAATCTTCCCTCCTCAAGCTTAAATTAATTTTCTCTCCTGTCACTACAAGCCCCTGCAAAAACTCCCTCCTTAGTTTTTTTGTAGCCCCCCACTTCGGGTACTTCCCAGAGCTGTCTTTTCTCCAGGCTGAAGAGCCCCAACTCTCTCAGCCTGCCCTGTAGATGTGCTTCAGCCTTCCAATCATCTTTGTGGCACGGAGGATAAGATGAAGATTTATGTTGTGCCATGCTCAAAATGCAACTGGGATGGAAAGCCTCACTGCTGGACAGGGTAGAGTGAGGGGCAAGTGCTGGAATGGAAGCACTGTGCAGGCCCAGGGAGGGCTGTAAGGAGAGAGACCCTAGTGGGTGAACCAAGGTAGCAGGCATCCCTGAGCAGCAGTATTAAACTTGCCCCAGGCAAACATCCTCTCACTGCAGGGGTCACTGCTCTCCCTGGCTGGAGTCTGGTCCTTATTGGAGATAAGTCAGGAAGCTGCTTTGGTCTTTACTCAAAGCTAAGAGGGCAAAACGTCCTCGGAGGGTTAGCTGTGATCTATCTAACTCATCCCCTGAGATGTGGTGTGATAGCAGCGTGTCCCTGCGCCAGCATCGGCGTGATCGATGCATCTGCAATGCAAGCAGCCTGGCTCTCTGTGTCTGCAGCACCACGAGGCTGCAGCCAGGCAGGCATGGTCCTCAGGTGTGCTGGGGGGACACTACTGGGTCCAGCTGCAGCATTAGGGAGCAGTGTTGCATCCCAGCAATCCCAAAGAAACCAGTTGTTCCAGCAGGCTGAGTGTCTGCAGGGGGAGCTTTGGGGTTTTACTGTCTCCACCTTCAGATAAAAAGACAAAACAGTCAATAGGCAGGAGGTGGTCCTGCTGCTGGTTCCCTTAATGTGACTTTGAAGGTCCCAGGTCTCCAGCAGCACCAGTTTGACAGTATATAGAACCAGAAAATTGTTTCAGTTGGAAAAGACCTCCAAGAACACCTCCCTGGAGGAGCTCAAGGGCAGGCTGGGTGAGTTCTTGAGCCATTTGGTCTGGTGAAGAGTATCCCTGTCTGTGGCAGGAGGGTTGGAACTAGATGATCTTTAATGTCCATTCCAACCCAAACCATTTTATGAATCATTGAGTCCAACATCAACCCAACACCACCATGGCCATGAAACCACATCCCACAGTACCATGGCCACAGGTTTCTTGACCCCCTCCAGGGATGGGGACTCTGCCACCTCCCTGAGCAGCCTGTGCCAGTCCCTGACCATTCTTGCAGCAAAGAAATTTTTCCTAATCTCCAACCTAAACCTCCCCTGGCACAACTTTCTTCATCACCAGTCCAGACTATGTCTGAAGAGTTTGGGAGAGCAGACCTCATGCCCTGACCAAAATAAACAGAATAGAGTAGAATAAGTAGAGTAGAACCACAGAATGTTAGGGCTTGGAAAGGATCTCCAGAGATCATCAAACACAATGCCCCTGCCAAAGCAGGATCACCTAGGGCAGGTCCCACAGGAACACATTCAAGTGGGTTTTGGCAGTCTCTAAAGGAGACTGCACAACCTCTCTGGGCAGCCTGCTCCAGGGCTCCAGCACCCTCACACCAAGTTCCTCCTCACATTGAGGTGGAACTTCTTGGCTTCCAGCTTACACCCATTGGCCCTTGCCTGTCACTGGGCACCACTGAAGCCTGGCACCTTCAACTTGACACCCACCCCTCAGATGTTCACAGGCATTGATCAGATCCCCTCTCAGCCTGCTCTTCTCCAGACTGAACAGCCTGAGGTCTCACAGTCCTCCTGCATGCAGCCATGCCTCAGCCTGGACCAAGACTTCTGCTGGCAGAGCATCTCCAACCTGGGACAGCACTGCCCTGATAACCATAATGCTCCCCCTCCTACTGCTGCTTTGAAATTGTTCCTAATATGCCATAGTCTGTTGCTTTGGATGATCTCACAGTGATTAGGTAGGGCTCTCAAGTGGCTGTCACAATTAGTGGTGACGTGGGGAGCCTCATCAGCTCTGCACCTTGCCTGCCACTTGCATTAGAGCCACTTGATTGCTATTGTTTGGCTTTCATTTTCCCACCCTGGCTGCTGTTTTACCTTAAGCTTAACTATAGGAACAAGGACCTGATGGAGCAGGTGGGACCAAACGTGGTGGGCAGGCTTGCCAGGATCCTGTTCTCCTCTTAAATTCCTTAATTTATTCCTTTGTTGCTTGACAAGGAATATCTTTGCTAGGGAGCCTGTTTCTACAGGGCTTAAGGCTTCCCAGTACATACAACAGATTTCCCCTGGGAGATGCTGCATGACCAGGAGCACATAATCTCTCCATCTGCCCAGTTTGGCACTTGGGTTGGCTTATTATGGGGCACTTTGCTGCTGGTTTCAGTCCATGGGCACCTTGCATGAAGGGTATGAGTCCTGAAGAGCATCCTGCACAGCATCAGTGCTGTGTGGTCCTGAGTAAGTCCTTGTTTCTGTGAGGGGAGAGCTACAGAACAGCAGCAGAAACTTTGCGGTGTTTGGAGCCTTGGAGGAGGCTGCTTAGAGAGGTGGTGGAGTCCTCCTCTGGAGAAATTCCAAACCCACCTGGGCTTTGTGATTCAGGGCAAGCTGCTGTGTGTGCCCTTGCTCTAGCAGGGGGCTTGCACCAGATGATTCCCAGAGCTCCATTCCCACACCATGCTGGGATCGAGCAGTTCTGTTGTGCAGTGATGCAGACTAAAGCCTTTCTGGGGTACTTTTTAGGACCCCAAACCCTCTCCTTCCCTCAGGTGGGGTGAGCAAACATGTTCACCACCTTGTTTTCCTCTCAGTGCAGCTGTTTGAGTGGAGCCTCATGGATCAGAGGCTTGCTGGAAGGTGGCTGATCAAAAGGCAGCACTTGCTGTGCAATTCCCAGGTGGCAGCGAGGAGCGAGCAAACACCTGGAGCCTGGAGAGAGGGGAAGGAGGTGAGAGAGGCAAACGATGTTCACACCAGCACCGTGTTTAGCTGTAATCTAACATGACTTTCCCCTCTGCTGGCAGAGGGGTGCAGATGATGTTAACATTCATTATCATGTCATATTCCATCGGCTGCCAGAGAGCATTAGGCTGCCTCCTGTAACGCGCCCGCTGCTGACAAGCCCCAATTCACTTGCTCTGTGCCTCCCAAGCCTCCCAGTGAGCTGGTGAGGTTGGAAGGTCGTGGATACAAACCTAATGAGTGTCATTCCCCTGGGGATGCAGCTGCCTGGGATGGCTCCTTTGTAGAAATGAATTAATAATAGTAATAACGAAGAGATAAGCAGGGTGCAGCAGGAGAGCTAACGCTGAGTGTGTGTCTGTGTGGGTGTGTGAGCAGGCTGGGCATGGAGTGAAGGGTGTGTGGGGAATGATGCAGGAGTTTGATTCCTGGGGGTCAGTCATCAGGGATATTGGCTAGGAAATTCCAGTTGCAATCTTGGAGGAATTGTAGAATGGATGGGGGTTGGAAGGGACCTGTGGAGATCACTGAATCCAATCGCCTGCCAAAACACAACCACCCTAGGGCAGGTCACACAGGAATGCATCCAGGTGGCTTTTGAAAGTCTTCAAACTCTGGGCAGCCTACTCCAGAGCTCCAGCACCCTCACAGCAAAGCAGTTTTCCCTCACGTTCAGGTGTAATTTCCTAGGTTCCAGTTTGTATCCATTGCCTCTTGTTCTGTTGCAAGGCAACCCTGAAAAGAGCCTGGCCCCTTCTTGCCCCTCACCCTTCAGATACATGTAAGCAGTAAATTCCCCTCTCAGTCCTCTCCAGGCTCAAGATCCCTTGGTCTTTCAGCCTCTCCTCAGCAGATAGATGTTCCAGTCCATTTATCATCCCTACNGAAGGGACCTGTGGAGATCACTGAATCCAATCGCCTGCCAAAACACAACCACCCTAGGGCAGGTCACACAGGAATGCATCCAGGTGGCTTTTGAAAGTCTTCAAACTCTGGGCAGCCTACTCCAGAGCTCCAGCACCCTCACAGCAAAGCAGTTTTCCCTCACGTTCAGGTGTAATTTCCTAGGTTCCAGTTTGTATCCATTGCCTCTTGTTCTGTTGCAAGGCAACCCTGAAAAGAGCCTGGCCCCTTCTTGCCCCTCACCCTTCAGATACATGTAAGCAGTAAATTCCCCTCTCAGTCCTCTCCAGGCTCAAGATCCCTTGGTCTTTCAGCCTCTCCTCAGCAGATAGATGTTCCAGTCCATTTATCATCCCTACAACACTCTCTACTCTATCCCAATGCCTCTCAAACATTCCTGATGCACCCTCACCAGGGCAGAGTAGAGTGGGAGGAGAATTGCCCTCAGTCTGCTGCCTGTACCCCAGGGTACCATTGGCCTTCTTGGCCACAAGAGCACATTGTTGTCCCCTGGATAATCTCTTTTTCACCAAGACTCCCAGGTTCTTCTCCATGGAGCTGCTTTCTAGCAGGTCAACCCCTATTCTGCTGTGGTGCATGAGGAAACTCTGTGTTCTGGAGTGAGCTCTACTCACTCTACTCAGGGTCCCTGTGGTGTTGTCTCTGTGCTCAGAGAGGCAAATATGTGCTTGCAAAGGGAGGAAAAATCTCATTTGCTCCCTGTGCAGTAGGCACTAGGCAGTGAAATTCCTTTTATTCCCTTAGGTCAAATTTAATCCCTACAAGAGGGAGCAAATCCCTGGAGTTTGCTGCACAAATGTTATCCCCAGGTGTGTTTTGTGTGGGTATGCACTTACATGCTTACACTGCAGCCACTCAGTGACTCTTTCTGTTCCTTGCCTACCTGCTGCTTCTTCTACTAGTTCCTCCACACTGAGGCATGTAGAAGTTTGGTTTCTCTCCCCAGAGAACTTCTAGAATAGAATCATAGAGTGGTTTTCTTTGGAAGGGACCTTAAAGATCATCCAGTTCCACCCTCTGCCCTGGGCAGGGACACCTTCCACTAGCCCAGGTTGCTCAGAGTCTCACTGAACTTGGCCTTGAATGTCTCTGGAGAGGCATCCACAACCTCCCTGAGCAACCTGTTCCAGTGTCTTGCCACACTCACTGGAAAAAAAAAAAATAGTTCTAATTTCCACTCTAAGTCTCCCCTCTTCCAGCTTCAATCCATTCCCCCTCATCCTATCACAGAGGGGATGGATTGAAGCTTGAAGAGCTTGAATGTGGCACTTAGAGGCTTGGTTTCTCTCCCTAGAGAGCTTCTCCCACTTCCTTCAACTCATTGCACCTAGAGATGTGTTTTTGTTCTCCAGGTGGCCCCTGCAGCAGGCATTCAGAAAGCCAAACCTTCCCAAATCCCCTCTGGTGTCCCCCACATCTGCAGCCCTGTACAGTACCACACTCCTTGCTCTGCCTTCTCTCTGGCTGAGCTTTCTGCAACTCGACCAACTTTGCCCAAACTCCCTATTGATTGACTCAGTGATTAAGCTGTTGAATTGCTGCTGCTGTATTTGGAGTGTCTAACTGTCATTTTTCTCCCAAGATCTTAAAAGGATTTTTTTAATCTGTCAGCTATATCCTGCATATTTGCTCCTAATAATCAATATTGATTTTCTCATACTGCCCTCCATCTAGATGCCATCCCTTATTTGTTGTGAGATTAGAATCTCAGTAAGCTGATGAAAATAAAGCACACATTTCCCTCATGCATGTATGCAGAAATACCCTGTTAAGATAATTATCTTGCTTCTGATGGAGAAAAAACCTGAGTGATGCTCTGCAGCACCAAAACAAAACCCCACTCTGGTCACTTTGCTCCTGCTTTAAGGTCATTGATAGAAGGAGAGAGATACTTTGATGCTAGGATGTGGCTGGGAGCTGGACAGGGATGTGAATTGTCATAGAGTGGTAAAGGTTGGAAGGGACCTCTGGAAATCTTTGTGTCCAACTCCCCTGCCAAAGCAGGAGCACACAGGGCAGGTCACACAGGGATATATCCAGATGGGTCTTGAAAGTCTCCAGAGAAGGATACTCCACAGCCTTTGTGGGCAGCCTGCTCCACAGCTCTGCCACCCTCACAGTAAGGAAGTTTCTTGTCATGTTGAGGTGGAACTTCCAGTTTCTATCATTGCCCTTTGTCCTATCATAGGACACTGCTGAAAAGAGCCTG
>VWYK01030418.1:57238-72437 GCA_013399775.1 Semnornis frantzii | reverse complement strand
CAGTTACAGTCTCCCCTCTTCCAGTTCAAACCCACTGCCCCTTGTCCTGGCATTACAAGACCTTGTCAATAGTCCCTCCCCAGCCTTCCTGTAGGCTCCCTTCAGATCCTGGAAGGCTACTCTAAGGTCTCCTGGAAACCTTCTCTTCTCCAGGCTGCAGAGCCCCAACTCTCTCAGCCTGTCCTCATAGCAGAGCTGCTGCAGCCCTCTCAGCATCTTCGTGGCCTCCTCTGGACCTGCTCCAACACTTCCATGTCCATAGCTGCACCCAAACTTTGAAATGTGGCCTGAACCATGTCTCCCTTTGTGCAACAGCGCAGATTTCTTGCTGCAATTCATATTTATGGAGCTTACAGAACCAGTGTCCATCTGAAAAGAAAAATAATAGGAAAAAAAAGTCCACTTCATAGGTATTAGGATGGAGTTTCCGGAGAACAAGTAGTGTTTCTACTCTGAAGGAAGAAAGACTTAACCTAGTTGCTTCCCCCCCTCCATGTTGGTAGCATATTTTTATGGAGTCACTGGGATGAATAAGCTTGAAAAAGCATCTTTGCTTCCTGTCTTATTTAAATCCTTGGGACATTTTTCTATCACTCCATTGTAGAAGATCCCTCTTAGATAGGGCATGGGAAATGGTTATTTGAAGAAATGCTGAACTGCTCTGGGGCCTTTCATCAACCCACCTTGACTTACCATTGCTAATCTCTCGTTTTATTGACTTTAATTGATAATATCAAAACTAGGCCAAAACAAGACTCTCATGCAACGCTGTTGTACTTTACTCGCAATGAAGGACAGGGGACCCATGCTGATGAGGTCTTTGAGCCTGGAGTAAAAGAGATGGTGTGGCTTTGTCTCCATTTCTCCCTATTTTTATGCCTTCTCTAGATGAACAGCAGTGTCTAGATGTGCTGTAAGGTTTCATAAACAGACTGCAGGGTGCTTTACCAGCTGATTAGAGTATATGGGTCATGTTCAATTACTCAGACGTACCTGGATCATTTTCATGCAGAGGTGGCTGATCTGAAGAGGATCCTTCTTCCTCTTTCTTTTCTTGGTGTTGAAGCTTGAGCAAAGGATGTGGCAGGAGGATAACTGGTCCTGGAGCATGGCTGGAGGGTGCTGCTGTGCACGAGACCTCATGGGCATCGTAGGACTCTACCCTATGGAGGATGCAGTGAGGGAAACTGCTGCGCTGCTTCGATCTGACTGACTAAAGGGGGAAGTTGGCACTTCTCAGTCCCTGTCTGGGAACTTAGACAGCTCTTATTTTAATTTATGTATTTATTTTTGGCCGCTTACACAAGGAAGTGCAGTCCCATCTCCTTGCAGCATGAATTGAAACCCATCTCCTTGCAGCACGAATTGGGACCTTAGATCTGCTGCTACCCAGACCTAAGCCTCATTTATTGCTATAAAAGTTCTTGTCAAGACACAGTTTTTCTCATCTGTGCTTCCTGTGTTCTGTGAGAAAGCTTTTAAAACTCCTTTTTTCTGCTTGTTTTCTCAATAAAGTTCAGTCCCCCCACACCACCTTTCCAACAGAAATGTACATTTTCATTGTGCAAAATCCAAACCATCAAAAAATAGCAAAGGAAGTATGATTTTTACGCTGAAGTTAAAACCCAAGTCCTTCTGTCCAACTCTGAGGTTTTGTTTTAGAGCAGTCTACCCACCTCAAGAATGTAAAATATTCTCCCTCTTCTCCAAACTGCTGGGCACCCAGACTTCACTAGTATCATTTTGAGCACCGAGTTTCCAGCCTTTCTGAAAACTGGACCCTGGAGGCATTGAAACAATGTGTTTCAGTGGTTGTATGTGTGTCACATGTGTGCATGTGGTTTCTTGCAGCGGGCCAGAACATCTTTCAACATCAAGTTTCAGCATCCTAGAGCAATCTCAGTGATGCTTGGGTCAAGCACTGTAGCGAACAGGTGTCTCCTGGCAGCCAAACAAAGTCATCCACTTATTTTGATGGAGCAGGCAGATCCTCCATGCTCAAAATGAATATGGCCATGCTGGAACAGAGTGGAATTAAATCAGATGGCTCACTTTATTAATTTCTTCCCTTCCTAAGGGAAAGGACAATGCAACTGACAAAGCTAAACTCCTGGGCTTTCAGGTCACCTTTCTCTCCTTTCTTCCTCTGCTGATGTCATAGAATGGTTTAGATTGGAAGGCACCTTTAAAGTCATTTAGTCCAACTCCCTTGTCCTTAGGTGAGGAACTATTGTTTCTAGATTTTCTCTGCCACGTAGATTTTAGTACATGTATGTATGTGGTGGGGAGGGTTGGTAGATGATGGTGCTGGGGGAACACTCTGTGTTTAAGGGTCACATGCTATGAACACGTGAAACGAGCACATTTAGCTTGGCCAAAGATGAGATTTGGCACAAACGGCCTTTCACATCAACTCCTTACTGCAGACCATATCAGAGTAATCACTGTGTGTTGTGCAGACACCTATAGTGTTTTGGGGTGAGAAGGGAAGGGCATAGCTGCCTGTACTGGTGTGGTTTAGTGCTCAATCCTGAGTCACAGCAACCAGCTCCTGCCTCCAGCTGTGTCACTACTGTGCGGTGTGACCTTGGCATGGGCTGTAAGCTGACTGTGCAGGGATTGCATCTTCTTGATTAATAGCCTTGCTTAAAGTTTTATCCCCTTGGTCTAGCAGCACAAATAAGTCTTTATTACTCCCGTAGCAGCATGGAGTCCTGGCTCAGAAACGGAACACAATCCATTCCTGTCTTGGGAACCATCAGCACAATTAATTCTGTTTAGATTGCAGTGTTAAAATTGTCAGTAAGGCAGAGACACTCAGGCCTACAAACACAGCCTGGGTTTAATTACAAGGATGATTTTAAGCAGCTTTGGACACAATAGTTTGTGCTTTTCCATTGGTTTCTATCACTGCCTCAATAATGAATTGTCAATGAGTTCAAATGAAGCAAGCTTTCATTCTGTGTGGCTTAAAGCTCTCAGAGGAGGAGAGGTGGCTGCTTTGGAAGAGGGTGTAAGTAGTGTGTAAAATAAGGATTGAAAGGGGTGAGTTTCTTCTTTTCTGGATGTCGATAAGGTGGAAATTTCTCCTTTCCTTGGTGTTCGTACAGTGAAGATCACAACTGCAACCTCTGCAAGAGTGAGCCTCTACCAAGCAGTTAGTGATGTAGAGGATGGCTGGGCTCTGGCAATGCATCCAAGCACTGCTCTGTGTTCAAAGGGGGACTCCTGGAGCCTGCACCTAGACGGTGGCTAAACCCTTCACTGGGTGAGGGCAAACAAGCTCAGTGTTTTTCAGAAGGGGACTCTGGCTTTTGCAGTGTTCCAGTGTGTCAGAGGGAGTGCTGCACTGTAGGTATTCTCTTGGCTCCCACGTTAAGCTCTTAGATTTTCCCAGAGAACTGGGCAGTGCAAAATCCAGTCCCAGAAAGGGAACAGTTAATTAAAGCAGCTCTGTGTCTTCTTCTGGTGTTGACCCTGGCAGCGACCGTGAGCTGCATAAATGCACTCAGGCTTGCTGTCCAGAGCTCTGATCTGGGTGAAGCTGACTGCAAAGGGAACTCATTTCAAAGCCTCTCTTGTGTTCTTTGCTAGCACGTACAAGGACAGTGTTACAGACATTACTGCTCTGCCTGTAATGGCTAAGGAAAAGGGCTCGACAGATTATTGGACTTGGTTGTTTCACTCCCCCTCCCCTGTGTGTGCTTTTGTTGGAGATGAGGAATTAGTACTTCTAATAATTTTTATTTTTTTTTTAAGACTCCTTTGTGCCCACAACCCTAACTGACCTAGGCACTTTTGGAGACTCTAGGCAGAATTTTCAAGTTATTTTTAAATGCTGGAAGTCTTGCAGTGGTCTGGGAATGTTAAATGATTGATTATTTACATTGTAGAGCAGAGAAGGCAGAGTCCTAGACTGAGGCTCCATTGTGGTAGGTGCTGAATGCACACAGAACATAATGACTGGGCTTGCCCTCTGTACCATGAAATTGGAGCACAGGCAGCTCCCAACCCCTCTTTTCTGATATATTTATACATGCTCAGTCTATCAAACCACAGATATGTTTTTTAGTAGCAGATGAAGTACAAATAAAGGTCTGGTTTGTGTGGTGGACATTTGATTCATAGCTCAAAAGGCAGAGCACAGTAAACAGTGTATGGACTGGTTGAGAAAGAGTTGTTCACTCTTGGAGTTGATAAAGTGGCTGTATGTATTTTTAGCTGGATCTCTGGCCAGTGCTGCATTGCCACTACCAGATGAGTTGTGTTTATTGTGCTCCTTTGATCACTTTGCCAACATGACATCTGGTTAGTTTCCCTTTGCCAGCGGCCTGGGATTGTGGTAAAGTTCTCACAGTTATTTGTATCTATCTTTTCCCTTCACTGTTAGCTTGAGAAATGAATGATTCCTCCTCTCTGTCCAGATAAGAATTTTTTTGGGGGATCGGGTTGGGTTTTTTCCCCTTTGTTGCAAGGGGCAGGCAGGCAGATTCAGCCTGACACTAGTGATGTTCTCTATAGGCTATCACAAAGCCTTTATTCTTGCTGTTGTTGAGGACCGTGAGTCCCTGAAGTTCATAGAATCATAGAAGGTTTTAGGTTTCAGAAGACCTTTAAAGTTCATCTAGGCCAACCCCCCTGCAGTGAGCAGGGACATCTTTAACTAGAGCTGGTTGTGCAGAGCCCCATCCAACCTGACATGGAATGTTTCCAGGGATGGGGCTTCAACCACCTCTCTGGTCAATGTTTCACCACCCTCAGTGTGAAAAAATTCTTCTTTCTATCTAGTCTGAATCTCTCTGTCATAGTTTAAAATCTCAGTCTCTCCATTTTAGTTTAAAATCATCACCCCTATTTCAACAGGCCTTGCTAAAAAGATTGTCCTCATCTTTCTTATAGGTCCCTTTTAACTCCTGAAATGTGGCAATAAAGTCTTCCCAGAGCCTTCTCTTCTCCAGGCTGAACAACCCCAACTGTCTAAGCCTGTCCTTATTGCAGAGGTGTTCCAGCCCTCTGATCATTTCTGTGGCCTCCTCTGGACCTGGTCAAACAGGTTCATGCTATTCTTGTGCTGAGGACTCCAGAGCTGCCTACAGCAGTGCAGGTGGGAGTCTCACCATGGTTCATTTTATAGGCATAGATGGTGCTCAGTGTACAAGTTAGAGAAGAGTGGTTCCAACAGGATGTACAGAGCTGACAAAAGACTAAAGCTGGTTCCTGCAGAAGTTGTTCTGCAGCTGTCCTCCTCTAAAACTCCATCTTGGGCACAGAGATGCTTTATTCTTGCAGCATAAAATCAGTCTGTGACTGTGAAATGTTTGACTGCAGTTGACATCTTGGAGCAATAAGGTGGTGCCTTTTTTTTATTTGTGGGTATCTTATAGCCAGCAACCCCTTGGAAGACAAGTAACCAGTTGGACTGTTACTGAGTAGGAATTAAGAGCAGTTCAGAGTGCTCATAGTAGCATGCTGGAGACTTGTCTGCCACAGGAACCTACAGTAACTGAAAAGTCAGTGCCTGGGCTTGGAACAATAGAATTGTAGAATGATCTGGGTTGGAAGGAACCTCTGAAGGTCATCTAGTCCACTCCCCTCTGCAGTCAACAGGGACATCCATAACTAGATCAGGTTGCCCAGAGCCTTGTCGCACCTCACCTTAAATATCTTCAGGAATGCTGGCCCCAGCCACCCGTCGGGGCAACCTGTCCCAGTGTTCTGCTACCCTCATGGTAAAGAACCTGTTCATAACATCCAATCCGAATCTGCTCTTCTCTAACTTGAAGCCATTGCCCCTTGTCCTGTCACTGCCTTTATAAATAGTCTCTATTCTTCTTGTAGTCCCCTTTAGGTACTGGAAGGCCGCTATTAAGTCTTCCTGGAACCTTCTCTTCTCCAAGCTGAACACCCCCAGCTCCCTTAGTCTGTCTTCATAGCAGAGGTGCTCCAACCCCCTGATCTTTTCTGTAGCCCTCCTCTGGACCCACTTCATCAGGTCCATGTGCTTCTTGTCTCCCACTGAGGCCAGGCTATTGCTCTGTGGGACAGGATCTCTAGCCAGCTGGTGTCACACTTCAATTCTGTTAATTTGAAGACTTTGTGACAGCTAGAAATTAGAGATCCGCACATCAAACTGAGGAGACCTGAGTGGGTACTTCAGCAATTGCATACTGTTCAAAATATTCTTTGTCGTGTGTCCAGTCCTGGCCCAGTCACAAACTGAACTTGTGACTAAACTCAATTTACTTAAGGAAATTTTTTTCCCTAAATCATAGAATCATAGAATGGTAAGGTTGGAAGGGACCTCAAGGATCAGCTAGTTCCAACCCCCTGCCATGGGCAGGGACACCTCCCACTAGTACAGGTCACTCAAGGCCTTGTCCGACCTGGCCTTGAACACCTCCAGGGAGGGAGCAGTCACAACCTCCCCGGGCAACCTGTGCCAGTGTCTCACCACCCTCACTGCAAACAACTTCCTCCTAACATCCAGTCTAAATTTCCCCTCTGCCACTTCAAACCCATTACCCCTCAATGCTTCAAACTGAAATATTTTAGTGCTTCAAATGGAAATATTTTAGCAAAACTCTGAACCATGGGCACAGGTAGCACGAGAACCTGCATCTCCTGTTTCCCACTGCAAGGCAGCCCCCATGACCTAGCAAGCCAAAGTTTTTGACCAGTTCTACCTTAAACACTGAACAATTTTGTCCAAGTGACTCATTGTTTCGTATTTGTTGTTTGTATTGCTATAGCAGTGGAGGCTCTTAAGGTTTGGATCCAAGACCTTGTTGTGCCAGGTGTTTTATGAACATGGAATAAAAAACAAACACAAAAAGGGCTTATGAGAAAGAATGTGTATTTTTTTACAACTCAAGACAACAGATGGCTGCAGATGGGGGAGCAAAAGGAACTGATGAGAAAACACTGACCTGTGCAGTGCGTGATAGTCTTGGTACATCACTTATCTAAACATTGCCGAGGTTTTATAGACCCTGTAGCAAAAGGGCAATTCGAAGGAGGATGATCAAGTGACTGCAGAAGTTTACAGTAACATTGCACCAAGCAAGGAAAAGCAGCAGGGGGAAATGAGACAGAATCATACAATAGTAGGGTTTGGAAGGGCTCTCTAGAAATTGAGTCCAATCCTCCTGCCAAAGCAGGATTACCTAGGACAGGTTACACAGGAATACATCCAGATGGATCTTGAAAGTCTCTAGAGGAAGAGACTCTGCAGCCTCTCTGGGCAGCCTGTTCCAGTGTTCCATCACTGTTACAGAATTTTTCCCTTATGTTGAGGTGGAACTTCCTGTGTTCCAGTTTTTATCCATTGCCCCTTGTCCTATCACAAGGCACCGCTGAAAAGAGACTGCCCCCTTCTTCTTGACATGTACCATTCTAATGTTTATAAACATTAGTAAGGTCTCTCAGTCTTCTCCAGACTAAACAGCCTCAGGTCTCTCAACCTTAATGATGCTGAAGTAAAGATGTTTGCTGCAAAATCTGGTGAGCATCATAAATATTGTGGTCATGTATGAGAGAGTGCAGATACGGGAGTAAAGTAAGGACAGAAAGTGGATTTGTTGTAGGAGGGAAAGCAGAGCCATCAGAAAGAAGAAACCAGCAGTCAGGCTATGTATTCAATCTTGACCTGGAACTTTCCTCTACTGTGTTTACTACTGGCAACTCCAGGAAAAAGAAAGTGCTGTTTCTTTGGATCGTAACCTTTAACCATCATGTGACACAAGGGAACAGATGAGGGAAGCAGAATCTGTGTGTTCCTTTATTTGCAGTGCAGATGCCTCCATAAGGGGCAAAGGGAAAACACTGCTTTTTCTAGTGTTCTTTGTTTAAACTTCAGTTTAACAAAATTACCCTGTGCAGAAACTTCAACGAACATCCTCTTTCTGTTGAAAGCTTGCTGAGCAAGATGCAGGTCAAATACTAACCCCAGCAATTACCACACATCCTTTCATGAGTGTTAAACTGTGCTTAATCTCTGCTGATCAGGTTCTTTCTCCTCTGCTGTCTACAGCTACAAATAATGTCAAGTTAAAGAGTTACCAAAGATAGAAGCTGCCCAGTCCATTTTGGTTTTTGGTTGGTGTTTTATTGGGGTTTTTTTGGGTTGTTTTTGGTGGTTTTTTTTTTTTCCTGTGTGTGGTTTTTTTTTTGGGGGGGGGGGTTTTTTGTTTGTTTGGTTGGTTGGTTTGGTTTGGTTTGGGTTGTTTTTTTTTTTCCTAAAGCGGCTTGCTCTCCCTGATCATGGTTTGCTTCCCATGCAGCATGAGATGTCATGAGATGTCACAGCATCTGTTTGTGAAACTGTCATTGGTTTGAGCATGTCCAGGAGCCCAAGTGCTCATTGCTCGTCGTGTAAAAGGTATTACTTGGAGTGCAGCTTCCCCACAGTAAAAGTAAAACCTCTAAAGGTGTGTTGCTGTTTAACAGGAAGGTTCCTTATGAAGGAAGTGGAGAATTAAGAAGGTCATTGTATCCTGTGTCTCGCAGCATGATGCAGCTTTAGAACAGGTGGCAATGTATTTAAATCGACTCTCCATAAGGTTGCTGGAGAAATAGCTTCCAAATAGAAAATGCATTGGTTGCTTCGGCGTAAAATGATATCCCAGATGTGTTCTGTGTAGTAGGGACCCCTTTTAGCTGAACCATTGTCAGCTGTGTGGAAGAAACCCAGTTCTAGATCTCGAAGGCTCTTTCAGCAGTAAACTTTGGTCTTACCGCTAGAGGGCGACTGGAAGCCGTGCGCCTTACATCGTCGTGCTGCGCTTCACCAGCACCTCTCAGTGCCATCACCAGCACCTCTCAGTGCCATCACCCGCACCTCTCAGTGCCATTACCAGCCCAGCAGCTCTGGCAGAAGGACCTTCTCAATTCTGTTGAGCTGTGGGATGTCACAGCAGCCGTAAAAGTCAGACCTTCCAGCCAAACAAATGTGAAGGGATGTAGACAAGGGGAGCCTGACTGGTGTGGTGTCTGTGTGATTCTCCAATGATCTCATTTATGTCCCAAGCACAAATGGTGCACAGTGAAAGCTGAACAGGGTTTGTACAAGCTCTGTGAGTCATGGAGAGGTGGGAATAACCTCTCTCCGTCCCTGGATGAAGGAATGGAACCGCAGCGTAGTGTACTCAGCAGTGGCATTAAACTAGTCAAAGATTAGATGAAATTATGACAACTTCTAGCTCCCAGGAGAAAAGTGAGGGCTGTAAGTATAAGACCTGACTTAACCTACTCCTTGTCATCTTACAGGGCTTTTACTCATGTGTTTGCCTTTGGCCCAACATTCCGAGCAGAAAACTCACAGAGCCGCCGGCACCTGGCTGAGTTCTATATGGTGGAGGCTGAGCTGTCCTTCACTGAAAACCTCCAGGACATCATGCAGGTGGGTATTCCTAAGTGTCTATACAGAACTGGTGCCAGAACTTCTTCCTACCTGAGCTGTGCACCCTGTCCTCAACTGAGGTCACAACTCCTCTCAGCTGTGTGAACTGGTTATAGGTTGCACAGGGACTTCCCAAGGATCAGGGTTTGCTCAGATGAGACCTCAGAAGGTATTTGGAAGGGAAGATATAGGTGCAAACACAACCTCATCTGAGTGGGAGGCTGCACAGTTGCAGTATTGCCAGGAAATGTGTAAATGTGCTTGACTGGTGCTGATGAAAGTGGCTTTTTCCCCTTCAAAACCTTCAGCATCTCTCCAGTGAATCTAAGCAGTATTAATCAGCATGTCACTTGGTGTGCTCTGTAAAGAGCTCCTTGAAAGCTGTGTTGAAATCTCAAGTAGAAAAACAGATCCTGTCATACACTATTGACTGTGGCTTTAATAGAAGGCTGAAAGAACTCCTTAGTCAGCTAGCTTTTGATTTTTCAGGATTGACCTCTCAGTTGCAGTGTAACCACATGAGATGCTAATGCATCTCACTAGTCTCAGCATATAAGGCAGCTTATGCCCAGTAAGACTTGTGAATAAACATCCACACACACTCTCATGTATCAGATAAGCTCCTAGGAAATCTCTTGGAGAAATAGTTTTAAAAAGAAAAAGACCTGAGGCACTGGCTACAGATTTGTAAAATAAAATCCAGGTGGTGACTTCTTCAGCCTGGGTTATACAGAGTCTACTGAGTCAGAGCTGATGTCCTCTGTCTCTTGTGTGTCCTGCTTCTGCGTCTTGGATGTTTGGGTGGCACTGGGCAATGTAGACTGCCCTGTGGAGAATCTCTGTGCTCTGTCATTAACAGCATCTTGCTCTTTCTTTTGTCTCTCCTTTTCTCCAGAATAACTGTGTATTCACAGAATCACAGGATGTTAGGGGTTGGAAGAGACTTCCAGAGATCATTGAGTTCAACCCCTCTGCTAAAGCAGGATTCTCTAGGATAGTTTGCACAGGAACATGTCCAGGCAGGTTTTGAAAATCTCTAGAGAAGCAGACTTCACAACCCTCCCTGGGCAGCCTGCTCCAGTGCTCTTGTCTCTCTTGTGACTTGTTGAGGTGAAACCTTCTGTGTTCCAGTTTGTATTCATTGCTCCTTGTCTTGTTACTGTGCACCACCAAAAAGAGATTAGCTCCATCCACTTGACATCCACCCCTCAGATATTTATAGACGTTGATCAGATCTTCTCTCAGCCTTCTCTTCCCCAGACTAAACAGCCCCAGGGCTCTCAGTCTCTCTGCATAGGGGAGGTGCTCAAGTCCCCCAACCATCCTCTTGGCTCTCCCTTGGACTCTCTCTAGCAGGTTCCTGCCTCTCTTGAATCGGGGAGCCCAAAACTGGACACAGTACTCCAGATAGGGTCTCACCAGGGCAGAGCAGAGAGAAGAACCTCTCTAGGCCTGCTGGACACACTTTTCTTGATGCACCCCAGGATACCCTTGGCCCTCTTGGCCAGAAGGGCACGTTCTTGTCCCATGGAGAACTTGCTGTCCACCAAGACTCCCAAGGTCTTTCTTCATGGAACTGCTTTCCAGTAGGGCAACCTCTGTTCTCAGAGCATAGCATATGTGTATGTTCACACCTTACTTCCCTGTTTCTCTGGGTGACCAGAGGCTGATTGAAATCTTCACTGCTTTCATTCAGTGTATTAAGCAGGATCTCCTTAAGTCTTTTTAAGTGATGTTTTAGCCCTTGAACACAGCATGAACATAGCTGTACTCTTGTGCTGAGAACCCTAATTCCTTGGCTTTTGAAGTACAGCAAGCCAGTTTAGACAATCCAGAGAATTAGATTTAAGAACTGGTCTGGAATGGAAGGGCTTCTACTTGTAGGGAAAGGTGGAACTTTTCCCTTCGGATTGACTCTCATTAAATATCTTATGAAGTCTCAGTTTGTGCTCTTCTCTTTTGCTTCTTCCCTCTGTCCCCGAATCTTTGACAAGCATCTTCCCTCATGACAGAAAGCCTCCCAGCAGCCATCATTTCACATTCTTCATATGGAGTCTACATTGCAACATGCTTAACTTTTGTGATGTTCTCATTGCAGAAGTGGAGTTCCCGTTTTGTTTATTTTTAAATCGTTGGGCAATCTCCTTTTTTAAAGCAAAAACAAACAGCTGACAACTGCTCTAAGGCCTGAGTTAAGTTTCTTTTTTTTCCCCCACATAACTGACCTAAATTCCCTGTTCCCTGCCCGTTGGACAATTTGTCTGTTTGTCATCATCTGCAAGTTCTTTGTTTGGTGCAAAACGCCCAGTTGAAAGCCTTGGGGGCTCTTAGCCAGGGTTAGCATCTGAACTTTGTCCTCACATAAAGAGCTGGATTGTTTAACATTTATTTTTAAAGTTGGTATTCAACATTTGGACTGAATACCTCCAACTTCAACGAGTTAGTGTGCTGGGAATGCTCAGCTTCTTCAGGGACATCTTGAAGTGTTTGCTTGTCCACTATTAAGATCAGCCATGTTCCAAAGAAGTACATGTTTACCACTCACTGGTGAGGCCTGAGATCTGTCTCTCAGCCAAAGTTCCAAAAGAAACTTAGTTTTCCTTAGAGAATAAAAGGAAAAAGATTTTAGTATCAGTTACATGTATTTGGGAGCAAAGAGCTTGAAATTCTAGAGCAACAGTCCCCTTTTCCTGCTGTAATTGCACAGATTAGCACTCAGTTATTCCTAAATTAGCTGCACAGTTCTTGTGAAGTCTCATTCATCACTGATCATGCAATATAAATTTCTATTCTGTGCCAAAACATGATTTAGTGCTGCAAAGAAGCTTAAACTCTCACAGTCCCTGGTTTCATAATACCTTCTGTGGAAAGTCCCCTGTGCTTGGTGCAGTACTGGATGCTGCATGGCTGGGTGGTAGTATTGCTACTTTAGAGTACAGGGTGTCTGCAAGTACCTAAAGAGAGGCCTCTGTGACCTCTTTCCATGACAGTCTAGTCAAGAAGTCAAGTCACCCTCCAAACTGGATGAGAAAAAGGGAGTTAGAAAAAGTCCAATCTGTACAGAAGTGTCTGGACTGACTAGAGATATTGCCTCTCTAGTCCCTATTGTCTATGTGTTGTCTGAGGTGCCTGCTGCCACCCTCTCCTCTTTCCAGTGCTGTGCTGTGTAGCTATTTTTGTATGCTATTCTCTCCTAGTTTTGTTCTGCTGTCTTGGCATTGGAGTGGATTTGGAGGTTTCCACTTCACTCATGACACAAATGGGGTCTCAAAGAGGCCATATGATGCAGTCATCATTGAATTTCATTAAATGGATGTACAGAACCATGCTTTAAAAATTTATTTAGGCTGTTAAGTTAGGAAATAAATGCAGGCTGGCTGGGGAATGGCTGAGAGCAGCCCTGAGGAAAAGGACCTGGGGGTCTGGGGTGATGAAAAGCTCAACACAAACCTGCAGTGTGAGTGCAGCCTAGACTGCAACTGAGTGCTGGGCTGCATCAAGAGCAGTGTGGGCAGCAGGGCAAGGGAGGGGATTCTACCCCTTTGCTCTCCTCAGCCCCCACCTGCAGTCCTGTATGCAGTTCTGGAGCCCCCAGCACAGGAAGGACATTGTTGGCGCAGGTCCAGAGTAGGCTACGAAGATGCTGAGAGGGCTGCAGCAGCTCTGCTNGTTCAAGGCCAGGTTGGATGAGGCCTTGAGTGACCTGTACTAGTGGGAGGTGTCCCTGCCTATGGCAGGATGTTGGAACTAGATGATCCTTGAGGTCCTTTCCAACCTTACCATTCTATGATTCTATGAAATGCCAGAAGGGAGTTTTCCTAAGGGGTTTTTTTTGGCATGTCATGCATAATGTTAGTCTTTTTTAACAAGATCACATCCTAGCACCACTGTCTCTTTAAGAGATGGAAAATACATCTCTTTAAGATGGAGAAGACAATTTGACACACAGAATTTGAGCTCTGTCCTGAGGGCAGCAACCTTGTCTTCCATTGGTTACGTACTTGATCAAAATTAATCTGCTGTCATCACAGCCCAGTGACATGGAGCATTATTACCTCTGTTTTACGGAAGGGAGTTCAGGCATGAAATGAATTCAGCAGTGATTTTGAATATCAGGTTCAGGGTCCTTGGTTCTGAAACAGGGATATGGTTTGACTTGCAGAATAATTTACATTCAGAATACTTTCTTGTCTTCAGTGCCAGAACTGAGACAGTTGGTCAAATCTGGCTACACTCTCAAGGCAACAAACCCTGGTAACTACAGAGGGGAGATTTGTTCCAAGTGTCTTGTGAAGCATAAGGACATTGGGGTTTCTGCAGGGCTATAGGTTTCTTCCCTGGAGTGACATCCAGCTGCCATAGCTGAAGCTCTTTCTGCTACCTAACTTCCATCAGCATTTCTTGCTCAGCTTTGATGACCATTGAAGCAGTAGTCTGACAGACAATCTCCTTCCTTTCAAAACAACAGTGTCTCTCCAGAGTGGGTCCTGACCTGTTGGTCGTAGAGCTAAGGGAAGGGACTTTATGACTGAGATCAGATGCATACATCTCCTCTGTGTGTGTGTGTGTGAGTAAGTGTGAAGGCAAGAAATAATGATCCACTTGATGAATGTGTACTATTTAAATACCCTGTGATATGCACTGCATCCATATGCATGGCCCAGGTAGATACATAAATAAAAACCCTTCTGAAAGTCTCCTGTGTCATGAAGATGTTGATTTAAACCCTTCTGGTAGTGCACAGCACCTTCAGTTGCTGCTGCTGCCACTTACTGCTGTTCTGTTGATGATTTCTGCTCCATCAACTCTGGTCATAACTTTATTTGGGAAGAGGATAAGTTGCAGTATCAAAAGATCCAAGTTAAAATTAAACAATACAGTTGGGAGCTGCTACTAATCAAAATTGGACAGTTAATACAGTTAATATTAAGTTCTGCACCACAGAAAGGCTGGAATGGGTGAGAGAGAAGGGTAACCTACCTCTTTCCTCCTCACCTGGCTTCCTACCTGCACCACTTTTTTATTTCCATTGCCATAGAATCACAGAATGATTCGAGTTGGAAGGGAGCTTAAAGATCATCATGTTCCAATCTCCTACCATGGGCAGGGACACCTCTTACTGGACTAGGTTGCTCAAGACCTCATCTCACCTGGTCTTGGAACACCTTCATGGAGTGGACACATGACTTCCCTGGGCAGGCTTCTCCAATGGCTCATCACCCTAAACTGTAAAGAATTTAATGATGAAGCAACTAAATTAATGGGCTTTTGGACGTCAGGAGTCCCACCTCTGCAGTGAGCTCCTTGTGCTGATTCCAATATCTTTTTCTCTGTGTAAGTCTCCTATCAAATAAGTTTCTTTCAGAATACCTTCAAACCAATCACTTTGTCTGTATTTCCACCCCATGCGTTTCCTTCAGGCCAGCAAAACAGTGATTGTGCTTCTCCACTATTTTTTCTTATGGCCTGCTTTCTACTTCTTCCTTACATTATCTGCTTAAAGCTGTAAGTTCTCAGTGCAAGAGTTGTCTTCTTTTTAGCCCCCCTTCTTCTTCCCCTTCACTGTTTGTGCTTGATTTATTTGGCATAAATAACAGCAGTGAGGAGGCCAACGCATGACCCACGATGTCTGTCATTTTTTTGCCAGCATAAAACCTCAGTCTCAAACCTGGAAATATTTCTCAGATTGCTTTTCCCATACCACCCACTTTTTTTTCCTTTTTTTTTTCACGAAAGGAAGCTGCTTATGTTGAATGCTGTGGGAACTTAATTGTTACTTTATCACACAGTGGGGGGGGGGGG
>VWYK01030418.1:19656-51587 GCA_013399775.1 Semnornis frantzii | reverse complement strand
CTTCTTCCCCTCTTGCAGAATTTCCTACAATGAGGCAGTGGAAATTTTGAAGCAAGCTTCTCAAACTTTCACTTTCAAGCCAGAGGTAGGTGGTTGACCGGTGGCTTAACCCTGTGCCTGTTCATGTGCAACTTGAGCTTTATCATAGAATCATACAATCAGTTTAGTTGGAAGAGATTTTAAGATCATCAATTCTAACCATGCATTGTCAGTTTAGAGTTGCCAGGGCAACTCTAAACTACGTCCCTCAGCACACCCACATCTCTTTTAAAGACTTACAAGAATATTGACTCCACTGATTACCTAGGCAGCCTGTTCCAGGCCTTGACAACCTTTTGGGGGCAGAATGTTTTTCATAATAGCCAACCTAAAACTCCCCTGGCACGACTTGAGGCCATTTCCTCTTGTTCTGTCACGTGTTGTTTGAGAGAAAAGACTGACACCCACCTCACTACAACCTCCTTTCAGGTAGTTCTAGAGAGTGAGCAGATCTCTCTCTTGAGCCTCTTTTTTTCCAATTCCCTCAGCACTTGCATTGCTTGCTGCACTGCTCTTCTGTAAGGGAAGGTATTTTGGGATAGCACAACTGAGAGAGAAGTTTGGGTTAAGAAAATATTTGTGCTTCACTCTAGGTTGTCCTGCAGAGCTTGGACAGGGTTTATTGGTGACATGGCAGTGCTGGATTTATAGTTGGACTGGATGATCTGAAAAGTCTCTTCAACCAGAATAATTCTACGATTCAATGATCTCATTTCTCTTTCTGATAGCATGAGATTTGTTACTTAGTGCAGGTTATCTGCCTCCTGAGGTGTTTGCTCAGCTGTAACCCAGGTATAACTTTTTCCCTCTGTGGCTGAAATGGGAGTGAGGTCTGTAGCAGAAGAACATGTAACTTTGCAGGTGAGGAAGTGATCAGCTTGCTATTGAAGGACCAAGACTTAGCCAAAAGCACTTCTCCTTCCTGTGTTTTAGTGTTGAGCACATTGTGAGTACACTGTGGATTTAGTAGCATTTATCTAAGGAGGGTTGTTGTCCTAGTCCTCAAATAAAGGAATCATTAGACAGTACCAAAAGTTTGACAAGGGCTAATAAACCAAACCATCCCTATCATGTAATCTAGAGGTAGGTAAAGGGAATCCCTTGTCTTTCCCTAGCATAGGTGTTGACTGGAAAAAAGAAGCATATGCTAGTCTTTCTAACACTAACTTTATGCCAGTTTCAAACACACACACACCAGAAAGAACAGTTTTGGTGTTCATCTCATGTATACTGATTGATCTTCATCTCGTTCTGGTGCTTTGGGGAAAATAACCCTCAAGCTGAAGCTGCCTTTGTAGCCAGCTGGGGAACTGCAAGTGGGTGTAGAACCTCAAATCCTGTATCTCTACTACCTTGATCTGAGACACCAAACTCAGGGTATTTTCAGATGAGGAAAGTCTGCAGAGTATCTTTTTCTCTCTTCCCATTCCACTCCCTTGGTGTTCTTTACATATCCTATAATGGATGGGAGGTCTCTAGTCAAAAGCCACAGAATTTATAACATTGCCAGAAGAAAGGAGAAGTGAAGGGCGTTGCAAATGTCCCAGGTTTCTAATGACATGGAATTGGTGAATAGGATGCTGGGTTTTTTTAAGTGAGAATTAATGCAGCATGTAACAGGACACAGCAGGGAAGAAGGTCATCAGCCTAAGAATGCTGCTCTCTCTATACCCAAGATAGCACTGAAATAAGGCTGGGTTGAGCAAGCTGATTTTGTATAGGTTCCTATTGCCCTTAAGCTGTGCAGGGTGTGGTTTGGGGTGGGGTTGTTGTTTGTTTGTTTGGCTTTCTTTTCTGATTTGATAGCAGGTCCTTGGGCTTGATGCAGGGATGATCTGGCCCTGTTATATAGAAGTTAAACCATGTTATTTTCATTGCTCTGCCCTGCCCTAAAACTTGTGAAACTCTACCTGCCTAGCAGATGTTCCCAGTGTGAGAAGTTACTGTGTTTGATTTCACATTATACAAAGCTTCACATCCTTCCTGTGGTGGAATTTTGCTTTGTATCTTGCCGTGGGCAAGATGCACCAAGATGATCCCAAGTCTCTTTTGCTGTCTTTGCAGTGGGGCCGTGACCTCCAAACAGAGCATGAAAAATACCTGGTGAAGCACTGTGGTGAAGTTCCTGTGTTTGTGATTAACTACCCATATGACCTCAAACCTTTCTACATGCGGGACAATGAAGATGGACCTCAACACACAGTGAGTCCATAGGTCACTTTACCACCTCTTTTTTGGCTAGATAAGTATCTTAGCCTACTCATAGACAGACAGGTAGGCCTAGTCTTCTGTTGGACCTCCAATCAAGAAGTCCAAGATTAGATGTGACTGTCAGGTCATCTTGTTCAGTCATTTTTCAGTTGTAGAAGATAGCGGTACTCATTTTAAGAATGACCTCATAAAAACTTGGGCCAAAGAGCACAGCATTGAGTGGATATACCACATCCCCTATTATGCACCTGCTTCAGGCAAGATTGGACATTATAATGGTTTACTGAAAACAACTGTAAAAGCGATGGGGGGAGGAACCTTAAAGAATTGGGAGAAACATAGAATCATAGAATGGTAAGGTTGGAAGGGACCTCAAGGATCAGCTAGTCCCAACCCCCTGCCATAGGCAGGGACACCTCCCACTAGTACAGGTCACTCAAGGCCTCGTCCAACCTGGCCTTGAACACCTCCAGAGAGAGAGAGCAGCCACAACCTGCCTGGGCAACCTGTGCCAGTGTCTCACCACCCTCACTGCAAACAACTTCCTCCTAACATCCAGTCTAAATCTCCCCTCTGCCACTTTAAACCTATTGCCCCTTGTCCTGGCATTACAAGACCTTGTCAATAGTCCCTCCCCAGCCTTCCTGTAGGCTCCCTTCAGATACTGGAAGGCTACTCTAAGGTCTCCTGGAAGCCTTTTCTTCTCCAGGCTGCAGAGCCCCAACTCTCTCAGCCTGTCCTCACAGCAGAGCTTCTACAGCCCTCTCAGCATCTTCGTGACCTCCTCTGGACGCACTCCAACAGTTCCATGTCCATCCTGTGCTGGGGGCTCCAGAACAGTACACAGTACTCCAAGCTACCTGGGTAGTGAACAGTAGAGGTTCTGCCAATCAAGCAGGTCCAGCTCATTCAGATTTGTTACGGAAGGTAGAAGGTGATACAGTTCCTGTCATTCATGAAAAGAATTTGTTGGGGAGGTCTGTTTGGATGTTCTTTCCTTCTGGGGAGGCTACGCCTGTCGAGGGGTGGTTTCTGCTGAAGGACCTGATCATACATACTGGGTTATGCAAAAGAATTGGAAATAGAGTGTATTCCAGAAAGGAACTTGACATTAGCAGAGCGAATGTAGGTATAAGTTATCATGAGATCTTTTGCAGATAACTGTGGTGCCCATAAAACCCATGAAGAACCCACTGTACGTGAGCATGAACCCTGTGAGTGCTAAGAGTCCTGCTCCACCAGTTATTCTCTCGAGGGTTTAAAGAGCCAACAGAGTGAAGCTCTCAAATGAATTGGAGAAAAAAACCAGAATTGTATTTGGAGAGAGAGTTACAGACAGAAATTACAAGGCAAATACAAAATCCATAGTGAACCCCCTTGAATTTTCCCCCAACCCAAATCTAAATCTCTTATCCCCAGTGCTCCAATCCTCCCCCTCTCCATGCCTCTGCCATCCAAGAGGCTTAAACAGAGCCTCTGGAGGCCCCAAACCAGGCCTGCTCCTTACATGTTTGTCCCGATAAAGCAGCTCCAGCCAGATACAAGGCTGGAAGGGGAGGAAAGGAGAACAAGCTGGCCTGGCCCTGAGTTTATGAAGAGATAGTAGAATTATGGGATTGCATAGCAATCTTCTAGTCCATAGAGGATGTTTTTAACCCTATAGTTCCCAACCTGGGACAAACCTCAAAGCAAGAACAATAGGAGGAGGATTCAGAAGTTGAGTAGTGTTGTTTTTCATCTGAAATCCTGTAAGGCAAGTTTGCCAGAGTCTGTTTCTTTTCCTGGTAGACTTTTCCTAGTAGACTTCATTACTACTAGGTGAAATGCCTGGAATCACATGACTCTAAGCAGTCCATGATTCTTATGTTATCTAAATCTACCATCTGTGTGGTCCTTAAATAGCAGATGGACACAGGATATAAACTCTTCCTCCACAAATCTTATGCTTTGAAGGTGCAATTTCCCAGTTGAACTGAAACAACCTGAAGCATTGCTTCTACTAAAAAGAGTGGCTGCCCAAGTGTGTGCTGCTGTCACTACACTGGCTTCAACTCTAGCAACAATTTAGCCATGGGATAAGAGAAGTAACTATGAATTGAGTGGATATACGAAAACCAACCTGGGAGAAGAAAACCAACCTGAAACTAACAGCAGAGGTGGTAACACTGAATCCTGACACTTGGATCAGCACCTCAATACCATTGATCCATTGGTATCATTACCACCAGAGCTGGCTCAAGAAATGAAGGCCAGTGGAGTAAAACAGAGTAGCTTGAAGTCCAAGGGAGCCAGATCTTCAGGTGACCTGCCCATGTTGCCTTGTGAGCCACCACTGTACGCCTTGCACAGATTTGCTATGTGCACAGATTGTCACCAGAGTAACCTGGTGTGATTCATTTCCCACCACCTGCTGTCCTGCTGTCCACCACCTGATGTCCTCAGTCTGGAATGGCACTGCACATTTTTTAAGTTTTCTATAGGTTTACTGGTCTTTAGTATCATGAAATTCTCTCCCAGCATTCTCCTGTCAACAGGAGACTTATCAAGTGTGTGCAGAAATTAACCTAAGTGTTCTGGATTCAATAATAAGGCAAATGGAAAGCAAAGCAGAGGTGACTGGTGGTAACCAGCAGTGGCTTCACCAAGGGCAAATCTTGCCTGACACATTTAGTGGCTTTTTATGATGAAGTCACAGCAACAGTGGACAAGGGAAGGGCAACTGATGTCATCTACCTGGACCTGAGTAAGTCATTTGACTCTGTCCCACATGACATCCTGGTCACCAAACTGGAAAAACATGGACTGGATGAGCAGAACACTGCTGCATAAGGAATTGGCTGGATGGTGGCATGCAGAGAGTGGTGATCAAGGGTACAATGTCCACTTGCGTCCCTCAGGGGTCAGTGCTGGCACCAGTGCTGTTTGACATCTTTGTCAGTGATGGACAGAGGTATCAGTGCACCCTCAGCAAGTTTGCAGATGACACCAAGCTGTGTGGCACAGTCGACTTGCTAGAGGGCAGGGATCCATCCAGAGGGACCTGGACAGGCTGCAGAGCTGTGCCCAGGCCAACCTCATGACATTCAACAAGGCCAAGTGTAAGGTCCTGCACCTGGGTAGGCACAATCCCAAGCACAACTCGAGGCTGGGTGGGGAATGACTGAGAGCAGCCCTGAGGAAAAGGCCCTGGGGGTCTGGGGTGATGAAAAGCTCAACATGAGGCTGCAGTGTGAGTGCAGCCCAGACAGCAACTGAGTGCTGGGCTGCAGCAAGAGCAGTGTGGGCAGCAGGGCAAGGGAGGGGATTCTGCCTCTTTACTCTGCTCTTGTCAGACCCCAGCTGGAGTCCTGTGTGCAGTTCTGGAGCCCCCAGCACAGGAAGGACATGGAAGTGTTGGAGTGGGTCCAGAGGAGGACACGAAGATGCTGAGAGGGCTGCAGCAGCTCTGCTGTGAGGACAGGCTGAGAGAGTTGGGGCTGTGCAGCCTGGAGAAGAGAAGGCTTTGAGGAGACCTTAGAGTAGCCTTCCAGCATCTGAAGGAGACCTACAGGAAGGCTGGGCAGGGACTATTGACAAGGTCTTGTAATGCCAGGACAAGGGGCAATGAGTTTGAACTGGCAGGGGGGAGATTTAGACTGGATGTTAGGAGGAAGTTGTTTACAGTGATGGTGGTGAGACACTGGCACAGGTTGCCCAGGGAGGTTGTGGGTTGTGGCTACTCCCTCTCTGGAGGTTTTCAAGACCAGGTTGGAGGAGGCCTTGAGTGCCCTGTACTAGTGGGAGGTGTCCCTGCCTATGGCAGGGTGTTGGAACTAGATGATCCTTGAGGTCCCTTCCAACCTTACTGTTCTATGATTAGAGTGTCTGTTTACAAACAACCATCAGTGCCAACTGCACTTCTGCCATAGACTGTATGGCTTCATGGAATGACTTATGTTATTTTTTATTCTTTGAAGGTTGCAGCTGTTGATCTCCTTGTACCAGGAATAGGGGAGTTGTGTGGAGGCAGCTTGAGAGAGGAGCGCCTGCCCTTCCTCGAGTCACGCTTACAGAGGTAGGCCAAACCCACAGGTACCAGGGGAGCGTTTCAGTTGGCAAGACAGAGGAGTGGAAGGGCAACTGATGCTATTTTTAAAAAGCCTGGTTGTGTTTTTGAGATACCTGTCTATCCAAGTAGATGGTTGTGAGCTAGTGAAGAAGTTCTTGTGTTTCTGCTGTAGTTCTGGGAACTGCCTTTCTGTTTTAGCTCATCAGAGAAGAATTTATTTTGTGTTAGAAGACCAGAGCAGCAGAAAGCCTCAGCTCTGCTGGAACTGTCTGGAACAGGGTCCTGTGTGAGGCACTTCATCCTTGAGCCTTTTTCTCGCAGCTTTTGTGGCTGGGCCTGTATTGTGAAGGTGGAAGTTGTCACGTAGAGATGTATTTGTCATTGCATTGTGTAACTGAGGAGCTGCAGCTTTGGTTGAAAGCTTTGCTGGCTGTGATGCAGCTGGCCATCACTTAAGAGAATATGGTTCCTTGCTGACAGCTTGGTGGGAAGCTTCCCTGGAAGTGCTTGGGACCTGTACTGAGTCACATGGCTCTTTCCCTGCTGGTTTTTTCTCGATCATGTGACTTGGAGTAATTTTAGGAGTACTGAAGCTGCTGTTTAGTTAACAATAATTGACATTATTGATGGGGTAATTCTCCATAGACAATTACTCCCTGGATCTTCTCTGACTGTTCAAAAGAACCTTTCATAACTGAGACAAGCTCATTTGGACCTGTCATACTCTTGTGCAAAGCAGTTTTGGAGGAGGATTAATCCCAGGCTAAGAACATTTGAGGCTGGGAATGACTTTGTTGCTTAAATCAGCCACATGCTCACATAAATGTATCTAGTCGGTGTAGAAGAGCGAAATCCATTTCAATGAATCCAAAAGGCACAGGGCAATTAAAATCACCAGAACAGTGGTTCTCAATTTGTGGTGTAGAATGATACTATTCCCTGTGTTTTCTGTTACTCTCCTTGTGAGCTCTCCCAAGGCAGGCTTGCTTCAGCTGAAGCAAAGTACAGTGTTGTCAGCTGCACTTTTCACTTGAAATTTTTGCCAGTGAGATCTGGATTCCACAGCCATAAATGTGTGGGGCTGGAGGAGGGACCTATGTAGAGGCTGAAGCCAGACTTTTCTTGCACATCAGGAAAGTCATAGAGAGTATTTCAAGCTACAGATGGGATGTGTCTTGAGTGACCTTAAAGTACAACTCTGCATTGGAGATGACCTGGAAAAGTAACACCCCTTTTCACATGTTGTTCTCAGTTTTGAGTACTCAGGAGCTGATCTACTAAGCCCAAACACTTCCTTAAGGCTTTTGAATTCTACTTCCTGCACCCCCCAGCATAACTAAGTAAAATAAAAACCAGTATTCTTGTCTCCTCATATACACGTCATACAATAGCTCTCAAAGTCCCAGTCAGGGACAGCTGCAGTGCACTGAAGAAGAGGGAAGTGGCCTCTCTTTGCTAAAGAGTTTTCTGCTCATGTTCAGAGAAATGAAAAAGAACCCCACAACTTCCTCTGGTTCTCCCAGGGCAGAAAAAGAAGGGAGGGTGCACTAGTGGCAATTAGAAAAAGACATCTTTAGTAGTTTTACAGAAGTTAAAATACATGAATAGAGCTACAGGAATTCAGTGGGCTTTTACACTACAGAAAGGGAACCATGCAGCCATACACGAAGAGCTTTTGACTCACTCATCAATGAGGTTGGCTGCATTAGAAATTTAATTGTAAATTTAATATTGGAAATGTAATTTTCAGGCCTGTCCTCTCCAAACATTCACGAGTAGATAGAGCTTATGGATACACTTAGAAGTTAAGAATATGCACAAGTCTTTGCATGAAGCTGAGCTCAGTCTTCTATGCTGACAAAACAAACTTTGCATTTTATTGATCATGTTGGGAATCTGTTCAAGTTTGTCTACCAATTACTAGATCAAGGCTTCTCTAATTTCTTGCCTTTCCTTTTTTGACTGAATTGGGTCATCATACTCTCCCTTTTGGTGTAGTGTTCTCTTCCAGGCGAGTGCTGCCTGTGCAGATCTCCTCCGTTCCCTAACAAGGGGTTTTTCTTTTTTGTTCCACAGGTTAGGAATTGCAGATGCCTACCAATGGTAAGACACTATCTTGGCTTGCAAGTTCTGTTTCTTCTTTAGAGACTCTTTTAGACAACTACCTCAATTTTCTGATGCTGCTCTTGAGGGAACATTTCTTGGCCCAGTTGCCCTACCATCACTGCCAGTCTAAATGGAACAGCCAGTTCATTTAAGCAAAGTTTAATGCTATTTTTTTATCTTCCCGATTTATCCCCTTGCAGCAGAGATTCCTTCTTCAGAATTGCATAAAGTAGATGAATATACAACCCATAATGATTTTTTGTATGAAATCATTGGGCTGTGTTTGAAGCTGAATCATAGAATGGTCTGGGTTGAACGGAACCTCCAAGAGTCTTCTATTCCAACTCCCTCTGCAGTAAGCAGGGGCATCCTCAACGAGATCAGAATAGATTCTGACCACCATTGTATGAGGTAAACAAGTTACAGAACCACAAACCATTTGTGACATTTAGCAGCTCTATGAACAACTCCCAGGGCAATTGGATTGAAAAGTCTTCCCTAACGAAGTGCTTGAAGCAATTAGTAGTGTCCTGTGAAGGAGACAGATCAACCTTTTGAATTAGTGGTTTAACCTATTAAAATGACAGAAAGATTTTAGTGTTCCTCTTGACAAGTGTTTCTTGGCATGTGCTCTGTCATAACTCCTGCAAGGCTAATAGAGCAGAAAATTTTAAATTCAGAAGAGTGTATTCAAATACTCTGCAGCATTAAGGAAACTGCCTTGAAAAAAAGCAGGGTTAAATGTAGGATTCTTCACTCTCCTCTTCCCACAGTGAGAAAACAGGAACAGCCCAGTGCATGGCAGATCTTTATATCATCCATTTGAAAGTGAAGTAAATTAAATGTCTTCCTTTATTGTTTGCATGTGTGGCCCAGACTACACCATATCATTTTATCTGAGGGAAGGATTATCCTCACCAAGGATGATCGGTAGTGTGGTTAGGTCATAGAATTGATTTGATTGGAAAAGGCCTCTAAGATCATTGAGTCCAATCATCAACCTAACATCACCATGACCATCAAACCATGTCCAGAAGTGCCAAGTCCACACATTTCTTGAATACTTCCAGGGATGGTGACTCCACCACCTCTCTGGGCAGCCTGTTCCAATGCCTGACCACACTTTCATGAAGAAATTTTTCCTGATATCCGACCCAAACCCCCCCTGGTGCAATTTTAGGCCATTTCCTCTCATCCTAACACCTGACACTAGAGGGAAGATGTTGAGATGTAGCCTAAGGAAGTCCGATGTTCAGTGACAGAGCCTTCCAGCACTACTAGGAAAGCTCAGCTCCCCCTCATGCTTCCCACAAGAGAGAAACTTAAGACATAACTTGCCAGCCATTTGCATTTTCATATAATATGAAGCAATCACATTCAGGAAGTTCTTTCTGCCTGTGATGATCTTTTGGAAATTCCTTCTCCTCTCTTCCCTCCACTCCATCACAGATGATTAACTTCCTAGAGAAGATTAAAACTTTTTAACCCTTGCTGTTAGCAGGGTCTAGTATCCTAGGAAGGTGCAGGATAAGAGTAACCCTGGAGGATTCTGGACTACAGTCCAGAATCTGCCAGAAAACAGGAAGGTGGCTTGCCAGCATCCATCTTTTTAGTGGAGGTGGAAGGAGAGACTGAAATTAGTCTCCTCCAATTTAGTGATTGAATTTAGCTGGCTCACACACTCCTCAAAGAACAGCTGAGTCATTCCTTTTTAGATATAATACTTGCTGACTTCAGAATGGGCAGCTGTAGGAGATGTGGTCCTGTTTAAAATCCCTTATTTATTGCTGTGTCTCTATTTTTACCTGTTTACTGCTCCCACTAAGCATGAGGATGTTGTGGGAGCTGACTCCTTCTGGGGCAGACTGACTGCCTTGTTTGCAGGAGAATCATTGTGCAAAGAGGCAACTGATGATGTGAAATACTGTTGTGCTTCTACCCTTTTTCCTGCCTTCTAGAAAGCTTTTCATAAAAAATGGGTAAAGTCCTCTGAATCTTCCTTGTGTCACTGGATCTTTCCTGTTGTGCCAGTTTGTTTCTGTTGAGAGTATGAGTTGGAGAAGTATTTGGATTGATTTGCAGAGTTATTTTATCTTATTTTCACACTCCTTCCTTTGAACTGTAGATACAAAAGAGTTCAGTGTTCAGTGCTGTAGGTGATGATGTTGGCTGAAGGGAGAGAGATCTGTGGAAGCTAGATGGGAAAACCAAGTGACTCTGGAAAGTCACTTGCTTTCTCTGTGGCTGGGGAGTCCGTTGCCTTGTAAACAGGACCTTTGGTCCTGTTTGAAGCTTATAGGTGCCCACATAGCACAAGAAATAACAAAAATACTTTGTAACGAATGTGTCCCCAACACTGTTAGCTCAGTCTTTGTACATGTAAGCCACCCATTTCCTTACTGATGATCAACATGTGCATCGATGGAAAACATGACCTCACGCTGAAACCTCTACAGTCCAGCTACCTTTCTGGTCTTCTGGTGTAACACTGCTGAGAGCACACAGTGGCAAAGCAGATCTTATCTGCTGTTTTAGAATGGATATTTCTGTTTTCTCTTGGCATTCATCCTGTTCTAGGTGGAGAAAATTGAGCTGCGTTGGGCTCTTCGATTTCTAATATTCTTTGACGCATAAACGCTGAAGTGTCCTGTTGTGTCTTTGTGTGGTAAGATAGAAGGGAGGAGTAGGACTTGAGGAAAGCAGCACTGGTAAGCCACTTGCAGTCCATGGCCACTGACAACATTCATCTTCCTTATGAGGAGACACAGAGGGAGCTGGAGCAATTTAACTTGGAGAGGAGGAGGCTCAGAGGTGACCTCATTCATGTTTATAAAGATATGAAGGGTGAGTGCCAAGAGGGTGGAGCCAGGCTCTGCTTGATGGTGCCCAATGCCAGGACAAGGGGCAATGGGTGAAAGTTGAGGCATAGGAAGTTCTATGGAAACATAAGAAAGAGTTTTTTCTCTGTGGGGGTGACAGAACACTGGAACAGGCTACCCAGGGGGGTTGTGGAGTCTCCCTCTCTGGAGATGAAAATTCAAGACCTACCTGGATGCGTTCCTGTGTGATCTGGTATAGGTGATCCTGCTCTGCAGGGGGGTTGGACTGGATGAACTTTTGAGGTCCCTTCCAGGCCCTAACATTCTGTGATTCTGTGATATCATCCTTTAACTTCCTTCAGAGGCAGACCAAAATAGGAAGCAGGTGCCTGATCCTGTTAGTTGCGCTCTGGGGAGAAACCAGAGCATTGTGCTGGGCCACACAGAGGCAGGCATGTACCAAAACATACCCAAACCCTACTCATGTCAATAAGAGTGTATTAGATTGACCTCCCTGAATGCTTTTTTGTGTGGATTCCCAAAAAGCTGTAGGAAAGCAGAAGCTACCTGAAACCAGAGACAGCATTTGACCAAGAATCAGAATGTGGTAATGCTTCACATGTTTATTTCCTGAAACCTTCAACAAAAGGGTCTTTCAGATGTCATTTCGTTAGTAGTTTTTCATTACCCATATTTTTTCCCTATTTTTTCTTTCATTCTAGTAGAATATCCATCTGTGTGGACTGCAGTATCTTTGTTCTTTCAGCCTTACTTTTCTCAAACTGGCTGCAGAGGCTTCAGTAGAACAAGGGGGTTACAGGAAAGATCAAGATTGTATTTGTTTTGAAAGGAGACTGAGAAGAATACACTCTGCTTATGAATGGTCACTAAGAGAGCACTGATCTTCCTAGTGCCTTGCTGTGCAATGCAGGAGATGGTGATGATGATAAAAGGGTATACATTTTTAAAGGGATGAAAGGAAATGCTCTTCTAACTTGGCACATAACAATGTCCTGGAATTCATTGCTGGGAGATGTCGTTGTAGTGCATACTTTCAAATTGCTGAAAAACTGACAGTCCTTCAGGTCCAAGAACATGAACTTGGGGGCTTGATGGGGTCACAGAAACTTATTTCCTACATGGAATAATGTTTCATGGTCCCCCAGTTGGCAGTGGAGTGTTTAGCTCTGCTCTTCAATCTGAGCTACGAGGAGAAATAGCCAGACCAAGTTCTTGACTCTTTTTGAGGTGAGAAACATCCAATGTCTGGTGATTATTGAAAGAAGAAAACCCTCAGGGAGCGTTTTCCAGCCTAAAGGGACTTTTCATCTGCAGGCAACTGCTTTTTCTTTCATTTTGGAAGAATGGAAAAATTCTCAGTTTCTTTGCTGCTTTTGAGCACAATCATCAGAAAGGATTCACAGTCTTGATCCTCAGCACGTTTCCTTCAGCGGACTTTTTCCATTAACTGTAATGGGGTTTGTTTCACTCCTTTTGCCAAAATGGCCTCTCCAAGTGCTTTGAGATCTGCAGATGAAAGCCCTGGATAAGCAAGGGTAGAATTTATTGTTACTGTTCATCTGGAAGAAGCTGAGTTATTTCATCTTCTTGCAATGATTTGTAACTGTTGCCAGCAAAAGGGAAGAAAAGATGCTAGGCTTGTCTCAGCTGTCTTTGCACAGACTAAGAGATGCTTAGAGACGTCATCAGAAGTGCTTGTGCTGTTATTTATGTTACTGGTTGCAGCTAGAACTGTCACCAGCTGATTTGCCAGTTCTGCTGAGAACTACTGAGCTGATACAAATGGATCTGCCATGCCCAGCACCCATACCCTTCACATTTATCATAGAATCATAGAATGGTAAGGTTGGAAGGGACCTCAAAGATCATCCAGTTCCAACCCCCTGCCATAGGCAGAGAGACCTCCCACTAGTACAGGTCACTCAAGGCCTCCTCCAACCTGGCACTGAACACCTCCAGAGAGGGAGCAGCCACAACCTCCCTGGGCAACCCGTGCCAGTGTCTCACCACCCTCACTGTAAAGACCTTCCTCCTAACATCCAGTCTAAATCTCCACTCTGCCAGTTTTCACCCCATTTAGGAGGTCTTTCCTATTTCACAAGTTGCCACCCTCAGTATCAGCTCTGCCCATCAACTTTCTTGGCAAACTTTCCAAAAGCTGCTTCTGGGGGCAGTTTCCAGTGTGTTAGTGGAAAATGAAGTTCTTGTTAATACAATTTGTATGAAGTGGATAGAAATGAAGGCCACCATGCTGCTGCCCTTCGTGTTCGTGTCTTTGTCACAAGGTGTTGGGTGGATACAGCTGAGCCTTGGCAAGCCAAGCAAACACCCAGCACCACAGGTCCCAAGGTTAAGAAGACTTATGTCCCACTCTTGGGTCTGCAGTGTAGTCATAACTGCACCTTGTGTGTCAGTGCTAGGAGAAAGAGGTAGGTCCTAGGATTCTAAGAAGTTCTGGTTTTCCACATGGGTAGTGGAGGAGTGGGGGGAAAAACCCTAAATACTGGATTTGATGTAATATCTGCTTCACAAATTTTAACTACTTTCAGTGAACTGCAAGGAAAAATAATACTGATAGAATAATAGAATCATCAAGGTTGGAAAAGTCCTTTAAGATCATTGAGTCCTACCATAACCCAGCTACCATGACCAATAAAACATATCCTGAAGCACTACATCTACACACTTCTTGAACACCTCCACCACCTCCCTGGGCAGCCTGTTCAAATGCCTGACCACTCTTTCAGTAAAAAATATCCAATTTAAACCTCCTCTAGCACAACTTAAGCCCTTTCCCTCTTGTCCTATTGATAGTTGCTTGGGAGAAGAGACCAGCCCTGGCCTCAGCAAAGCCTCCTTTCAGGTAGTTGCAGCATTTCATGGTGTGAAAGGCATGCTGTCAAACTGAATCTGCCAGGGCAATCTTTTGCAGGTGCAGAGTTTGTTGGTGAGTATTTTTGGTTTGCAAATAAAGATGATCAGTGGTGACTGCCTCAGTGGTGATCAACTTCAGCTTCACTGCATTTAAATGTAGTCTTCGAGCCAACACAGTTATGAAGCATGTGGAAGTTCAGTGAAGTACACTTATTTCTTCCCCTTTATGCTGCTCTTGTGAGACCACACTTCAAATACTGCATCCAGTTCTGGCGTCCCCATCATAAGAAGGACATGCAACTGTTGGAGTGAATCCAGAGAAGGGCCATAAGGATGATCCAAGGGCTGTTGCACCTCTGCTATAAGGATAGGCTGAGGGAGCTGTCGTTGTTCAGCCTGGAGAATAGAAGATTCTGGAAGGACCTAGAGCTGCCTTCCAATACCTGAAAGTTTCCTACAGGGAGGCTGGAGAGAGACTTTTCATAAGGGTATCATTACGGGGTTGGAACCAGATGATCCTTGAGGTCCCTTCCAACCTTACCATTCTATGATTCTATGATCTAGGGACAGGACAAGGGAGGATGATTCTGAGCTGAGGGAGAGTGAGTTTAGATTGGATCTTAGAGCTAAGTTCTTCAGTAGGAGGGAGGTGAGACTCTGGAATAGGTTGCCAAGAGGCTGTGAATGTCTCCTCCCAGGAGGTGCTTAAGGCCAGATTGGATGAGAGCTTGAGCAAGCATGTCTGGTGGAGAGACAATCCTGCCTATGTCAGGAGGGCTCATCAGACCCCATGTGGAGCCCTGTGTGCAGTTCTGGACCCCCCAGCACAGGAAGGACATGGAACTGTTGGAGTGGGTCCAGAGGAGGCCACGAAGATGTTCAGAGGGCTGCAGCAGCTCTGCTGTGAGGACAGGCTGAGAGAGTTGGGGCTCTGCAGCCTGGAGAAGAGAAGGCTTCCAGGAGACCTTATATATACATATATATGAATATGTATACACCCACTGAAAATCCACTTTTTCCTTGCAGTTGATTAACAGTAATTAAAATCTGGGAATCAATCCAGTGTTCATTTTCTTTGACAGTGTTTTTTTCCCTCCATTTCACTGCCTATGGTAATAAAATGTATTTTAATATATAAATATTTATTATATTTAAGTGCATTTGCTTCTTTTTAAAATTGGGGTGATGAAGTATTCATGCACAAAGATGAGAGGCATGTAATCCATCTCGGGTCACTCAGTCTCTCACTAGGGCTTTCATACAAAGAAGAGTAACTTTTGTGGCCTCAGCAAGCTCTGAAGTGGCCCCATAAATCAATAGAAACACTGAGATGTTTTGCACTCCCATTAAAATAAAACTGTTGGTGACAATTTATAGCTGCAAATATAGTTCCTGTGTATCACATCAGCCACAGTCCAGCTGGAAACTCAAGAGCTCTAAAGAACCATCATAATCTTGTTGTACACACCCATGTGTTTGGAATATCTGCTTCCAAACATTTGCTCTGTTTTCTGTGCACAACAGAGAGTGTTCTCCATTAAATGGTATCCAAATGAAATGTCTTGTTCCAGATCCCATTTTTAGAGAAGATAAGTTCAAGATTTTTTGCTGACGTCTTGTGGAAGCAAATGAATCACTTTGTTAGAGTGATTTGGGGAAAAGTAACAAAAAGCCATCATAATTACCTTAGAAAGTAAATTAAAGCTGAAGGAATATTCATCAGACAGCAAGACCTGTATAGGCTTCTGAAGAAATTGCTGGAAATGAAATATCACCACTGAAAAGAAGACAGGAACTGAAAGGATTTATTGAATGGCAGATTTCAGCACCAGCAAGACAAGGAGTGAATAAACCCAACCAGGCAATGGCATCTCTGACAGTGGAAAGATCAGAATTGGTGACACACTGGAATGGGTTGCCCTGAGAGTTGTGGGTGCCCCCTCCCTGGAAGTGTTCAAAGCCAGGATTGACATGACCTTCACCAATCTATATCAGGGGATTGGAACTAGGTGATCTTTAAAGTCCCTTCCAGCCTTACCATTCTATGATTCTCTGAAAATTTGTTGTGGTTCTGCAGGAACCTAGCTAGGAATGTTTTAGATACTGAAACTTACAAAAATGCTCTCAGTAGGAGCAGAACTCTGGCGTTCAGTCTGTTCTTCACACCCAAATAACTTTTTTGCTCCTAAACTCATCAGGCTGTAGCACATGGAGTACCCCATCTGGAGTCCTGTCTGCAGTTCTGGAGCCCCCAGCACAGGAAGGACANCTCCCTCTCTGGAGGTGTTGAAGGCCAGGTTGGAGGAGGCCTCGAGTGAGCTGTTCTAGTGGGAGGTGTCCCTGCCTATGGCAGGTGTTTGGAACTAGATGACCCTTGAGGTCCCTTCCAACCTTACCATTCTATGATCTATATTGGTAGAGCATAACTGTGCTAGTTTAAAATGCGTTTGCGCTTGGGGTTTCTGCTGTTACAATCCTGTCTGTCAGGGAACCACACCTCTTCACACCCCTGACCAACATCAGCTGTGTTGGCAGAAATCCACTAGTGGTTAGGGTCAAAGGGAAGCAATTAAGATGGAAAGCAAAACCCTAAATAAAAAGCTCAGCATAACCCTGCTGCAAATATATCTGTCTGTTTAAATTCCAGGTATCTAGACCTCCGAAAATACGGCTCCGTTCCTCATGGAGGCTTCGGGATGGGCTTTGAACGCTACCTGCAGTACATCTTGGGAGTTGACAATATCAAAGATGTTATCCCTTTCCCCAGGTTTTCTCACTCCTGCCTCCTGTAGCTCAGCAGTTGACTCATGTGGAGAAAACTGCTGCTGTGACTATCTGTATATAATGCTCTAGGTGACGATTGAGTGTGTTTAGTGGGAAATCAAAATCGCTTTTATACCACTAAAAGTCTGGCTTGATAAAAATGGTGTATGTTCTGGTGAGATTATGGAAGCACACTGGCAGTTAATTTGTCAACAGTTCCTGCCTTCAGGAGTATTAATAAATCCCACTTAGCTAAAGGGTTATGGTCCTTATGAGACTACTACAAGCCATGGAAGTTCTGAATAAGCTTCATTTGGAGGTAGTAGAGGCGGGATATGTGAAATATTAATAAGGAGGTGTGACCTAAACCAGACTGGGAGCCAGGACTGCTGTGAGGCTTTAATAGGCTTTAATTAAATGCCTGAACAGTGCTTTGAAGATTGAGCGTTATAAAACTGCAAGGTATCGTCCTGGCTGTGATGCATTTGTCCTTATGAAATGGCAGCTGTAAAGCATGAGTTCTCCCCACCCTGAGTTAAAAGCCAATATTGTTTACCTTGGAAAAATCAGTCAAACCTAACAAGGAAAAATGTCATACTGCAACTGCTGGAGTGAATTAGGTGAATGATGTTTGATTTTGTGAATCATCAATAAAGCTGTCCCACTGGGTTGTTTTGTAACTCTGAATGGCTGCTGCTTCTGTTATAAAACCGTAGCACTCAGCATCACAGTGTTTCCTTCAGCGTCATGGGTAGATGTTTCCTTTTCTGTAAACCCAGATTAGTTGCACAACTTCTGCAGGAGATATCTGGTTTCTGTCTCTGAGAGAGTACATGTTCATAGCAGGAAGAAATGTTCAGTTAGATGAGAGTTCATTCATCTCTCCAGAGCCAACTTTGCAGTTTCTTGGTGGTGGTTTTTTGTTTTCGTTGTTGCTTTGCCATTTTGTGGTTGTTATTGAGCAAATCTCTCACGTGCTCATCAGACCAAGCAGTTATGTCTGTAGTTGGAAACAACTGACATATGCTCCCAGGCATTGCAGATGTATTAAGTAATTGCTTATCATCATAGGATCTGAACTCCTTGCATTCTTTAATGGGTTTATGCTCTCAGCTTTCCCGCCAGGTAAAGGAATAACTCATTTCTGTTTTGAAGATGGGATTATGGGAAGATCAAGTGACTTGCTCAAGGCAGTTGGAAAACAGTGGCTGATTTGGGACTGGAATTGAGAGTTTCTAGCATCCTTTTTCCTTTCAAAATTATCCCAATCCAACAAGTGGTTGTTTTCATACTACTTACTTCTCTGGACCTCGAGGCATTGGCTCTGCTCAGCCTGGAGAAGATATCTTTAAGATCATAGAATCATAGAGTGGTAAGAGATCATAGAATCACAGAGTGGTAAGAGATCATAGAATCATAGAGTGGTAAGTTTGGAAGGGACCTCAAGGATCACCTAGTTCCAAACACCTGCCATAGGCAGGGACACCTCCCACTAGTACAGGTCACTCAAGGCCTCCTCCAACCTGGCCTTCAACACCTCCAGGGAGGGAGCAAGGACAACCTCCCTGGGCAACCTGTGCCAGTGTCTCACCACCCTCACTGCAAACAACTTCCTCCTAACATCCAGTTTCAATCTCCCCTCTGCCACATTAAACCCATTGCCCCTTGTCCTGTCATTACAAGACCTTGTCAATAGTCCCTCCCCAGCCTTCCTGTAGGCCCCCTTCAGATACTCTAAGGTCTTCTGGAAACCTTCTCTTCTCCAGGCTGCAGAGCCCCAACTCTCTCAGCCTGTCCTCAGAGCAGAGCTGCTGCAGCCCTCTCAGCATCTNACACACTGCAGCCTCATGTTGAGCTTTTCATCACCCCAGACCCCAAGATCCTTTTCCTCAGGGCTGCTCTCCAGCCATTCAGTACCCAAGATAATCTAAGAGATGATCTTTAAGGTCTCTTCCAACTCAGCCCATTCTGTGATTCAAGCTTATAGCCTTATTGCTAATCACCTTGTGTAAATTGCCACATACAACATGAAGCGGCTGAAGAATGGCCCTGGATACTTCTTTTCCAAGTAGATGAAAGAGGTTGAAAAGTAATAATCACCAGCACTGCAGTCATAGTTCTCTCTGGAAGGGCTGTATAATACTGCATCTGCTGAATACATATTGATGTCATGTGGCACCTGCCATGCTTCAGCTGGGCCCGTGGCTGGGACTTCTACATGTTAACAATCATGCAAAGAGCATCGCTGCGAGGTCATTACTTGAGGGTGTTTGTTGCATGCACTGAGACATCCCCGGCATATCAAGATTTGTTTTGGTCTCTCCTCGGTCTGCTTGATCAGGCAGGTGTTAACTGTGCCTTTGCTGGTTTGCATTTCCTGATGCAGCCTTGTGTTGGTAAGTCTGGTTGCACAAAACGGTTCGAGCACCTGCCTTCCCCTTGAAACCACTGAGATGTGCCCGCAGCGGACACTCAAGCATGATTACAAAGGGGTGGCTGTCAGGAAGATGGGGCCAGACTCTTCTCAGTGGTCCCCAGTGACAGAAAAAGCATAAACTTGAACAGAGGAAGTTCCATCTAAACAGGAGAAGGAACTTTGAGAGTGGCAGAGCACTGGAGCAGGCTGCCCAGAGGTAGTGGAATCTGGTCTCTGAAGACTTTCCAAATCTGCCTGAATGTGTTCCTATGTGATCTGCTTTAGGTGATCCTGCTCTGGCATGAGGGTTGGACTTGATAATCTTCAGAGGTCCCTTCCAACCCTTACTGTTCTGTGATTCTGTAATATCTTCCCACGTTTGGACCATATCTCCCTGTAATGCGTCATCTTAACTGTTACTGCTGGCTTTTATGTTTTGGAATTACTTCTCTGAGCAGAAAGATGTGGAAAGAGTACAGCTGCCAAGCAGCCCCATCCTTACCACGTTCCTAAATAAGTTGTGATGAGCAGGTGTCCTCGTTGAGATCCTTAGTCACTGGTTCTGCCACAGCTGATGTGAATGAGAGTGCTCGAACTGGAAGCCCACCTGCTCTAAACAGAGTGGGTGGATGGCAAAGCCATGTCCTGTCCATCCCTGCAGCAGCTCAGGGCTAGCTGTGTTGGTTTTGGCATCAGAAGACTGCAGTCAGCTGAAGGTTGTTGATCGCCCTGTGAGATGCCACATCTAACGAGCAGGGTGGAGATAATCAGCAACAGGTGAAAAACAAGGTGTAGAGAGGAAGACAAAAGAAGATGCCAAAATGTCATGGGGTGATGTGACATGAGTCAGAAGTTACAAGGGTAGGACAGCAGGGCTGTTTCTAACAGGCTTGCAGAGTGGCTGGCAGGGCTTTACATGAGGTGACAGCTTGCATGAACCAAGGACAGATATGTTCCACCCTTCATTCTTTGGCTTGATAAGAGGTTGTTGGAGGACAGAAGGAAAAGGTTGAACCTTTAACTTATAGACAAAATAACAGAATGATTTGAGTTGGAGGGGACCTTTCAAAGCCATGTAGTCCAACCCTCCTGCAGTCAGCAGGGACATCTTCAACTAGAGCAGGTTGCTCAAAGCTCCCCCCAAACTTTCCTTGAATCTTCTACCATGTCCCTGGGCAACCTGGGCCAGTGTTCCACTGCATTCGTTAGAAAATACCTAGTCTGATTCTTCTCTTTTAGCTCTTCTCTTTGTCCTGTTACAACAGGCCCTGCTAAAAACTCTGTCCCTATCTTTCCTGTAGCCCCCTTTAAGTACTGGAAGGCTGCAGTAAGGTCTCCGAGTAGCCTTCTCCAGGCTGAACAACCCCAGCTCTCAGCCTTGTAGCCAGGGATGCACCATGAGTTGTTCTTCATACATTTCTGACTAGATGTGCAAGAGAAGCAGTCTCCCCAATCTTCTACATGTGTCTCTATTTCATTCAAAGGTAGTGGATGAGTTGGAGAACTGATGGACAGGGTTGAGCTAAGAGGACATTGTCCTCGAGTCTAAAATCTCATCCAAGAAAATCTACCCACAGTCTGGGAGAACGAGCAGGAGGAAAGCTGGGTTGTTCCCAGGACAACTAACCAGGTGAAGGTTCAGGTTCATTAGACAGAAGAAAGGGTAGTCCACTCTTTGAAACAACCTTCAACATGTGTTGGTTTTTCTGTTGGTGGGAGTGAGGAGAAGGTAAAGCCTGAGGCCCCAGTGCGTGATGGTACTGCCGAGGGTTAATGCTGAGATCCTGGGAGAGGCTGGATTGAGGGGTACCCAGCAGGGCTGGGAGTCCCTCTTTCCCTCCAGGCTGGCATTGTTCACCTCCTGCTATGTGTATATAAGATAGGTTGGTATTGCCAAGGAATGCAACGTGTTTTCCCTGGGATTTCCATGTGGAATGTCATGCATTTCCTTCAAGTCTCCTCTCGCTGAATGAAACGGAAGCCAATCTGGAGCACAGGGGAGGTCATTCCTCTCGGCCACGTAGGCAGGGAAAGGCACTGAGAATTTCTTAGATTTAAACCCTTTTCCTTGCTATGTCTTTGCTTAGGTTCTGCTGTGTGACAGTGGCTGAAGCCACTGTGACAGTTCATCAGACATAAGGGTGTTGCTCTTTGTCCACAGGAATTGTCTCTCAGCCTGAACATGCAGTGCAGTAGCTCCCACTGGAGAGTTTTCAGTGTGGTAAGCAGTCAGCTTCCAAGCCCAGGTGACCAGTACAGTCTCTGCTAGCATCCATTTGGTAAGTATTTCTTGAAGTTTCAGTACCTTGGCAGCTAGCATTGCCTCTTTCCAGGTTTGTCCTCAGAAGAAAGAATCAGTGTCATCAGTGACAACAGGAAGGCTGGGGAGGGACTATTGACAAGGTCTTGTAATGACAGGATGAGGAGTAATGGGTTTAAAGTGGCAGAGGGGAGATTTAGACTGGATGTTAGGAGGAAGTTGTTTGCAGTGAGGGTGGTGAGACACTGGCACACGTTGCCCAGGGAGCTTGTGGCTGCTGCCTCGCTGGAGGGGTTGAAGGCCAGGTTGGATGAGGCCTTGAGTAACCTGTTCTAGTGGGAGGTGTCCCTGCCTATGGCAGGAGGTTGGAACTGGATGATCCTTGTGGTCCCTTCCAACCTAAACCATTCTATGGTTCTATGATTCTATAGTTACTGCATCTGTGGCTTTGCAGCATTAGGACAGTGACAGGACAGCAGCAGGGCTGCAAATAAAAGTGCAATGCCATCAACTTTGCATAACCAAGTGCCAGCCTCTCAGAAGAGTGTTTAGAGGAAAACCTTTGTTTCTGCTTCAGGAATTTCAGATGATCCCTTCACTTTTTTATCTGTAGGACCAAAGTCTCCCAAAGTGCCCTGTTTTAATTAAAAATAAATGATACCTGGGGAACTAAGACCACATCTCAGCCTTCTCCATTTGAAATCCATAGAAGGGTGAATGTTCTCTCTGAAGTTAGCAGAAGAGACTGCTGCTCTCTCCCTTATGATTTATAGTTTTGGTTTATATCCATAGGGTTTTTTGAACCTATGATTTCCTTATCGTGGTATTAAGGCAGTGTCTGGATTTGAGGCTGTGGTACCAGCTTCTGTACAAGCACAGCCTCAAAATGAGGCTGGGTAGGTTTATATTGGACATTAGGAAAAAGTTTTTCATGGAAAGAGTTGCCAGGCACTGGAATGAGCTCCCCAGGGAGGTGTTTGAGTCACCAACCCTGGAGGTGTATAAGGGTCATTTGGATGTGGTGCTTGGGGATATGGTTTAAGGTGAATCTTGTACAGTTATAGGTTGGACTTGGTGATCCTGAGGGTCTTCGCCAACCTGGATGTTTCTGTGATTCTGTGAAGTGATGTTTAGAAATCAGCAGAGCAGCATGGGGATTTTAGCTGAACTACCTGTGTTCAGGCCTCCAGACCTGAGAGAAAAACAGCAAGGTGTGGACCTCAGCAATCCTTTCTCTCCAGTTGCTTTGCTAGTAGTTGTGATTCCAGTAAGTTCCATGTAAACATGAGTTTTGGGGTTTTTTTCGCTGTGAGGATGACAGAACACTGGAACAGTCTGCCCAGGGGAGTTGTGAAGTCTCCTTCTCTGGAGATATCCCAAATGCACCTGGATATGTTCCTGTGTGATCTGCTTTAGGTGATGCTGCTGTGGCAGGGGGTTTGGACTAGATGATCTTTTGAGGTTCCTTCCAGCCCCTGATGTTCTGTGATTCTGGGATTTATAAAACATCATTCGAGAGACTGCCAAGACTTTGATGGGAAATGTAACATACAGTTTTGCTTGCTTGGCTGGTATTGATTGTTTTGGAAATACCTTATAGATGTGTTTTTCTTCTGGGGGTGGGGAGAAGAGGACTAATTTGCCAAGAAACACTTTGGTCATTGTTTCCATTAAATATGTGTATATAGAGATAAATGTGGCTTTGCTGCTGCTGCTGAGACCGGTAACAGCCATTACTACTGTTTGTTTATCCTCTGCTTTACACTTAGGGAGAGTTGATAGATGGATCCAAAGGAGAGATGAGAAAGACTTTGTGTAAAGATTGTCAAAAGTTCTGATTTTCTCAGATCTAAACAAAGCTGCCCAAGCCACGAGGTGGTGGTCTCAGAGGTGAATTTATTGTTTTGTCTTAGGGATTGTTGCAGAGCCATGACCTTCAGAAGGGTTGTAAAGTTTTGTTTTATGGCCCTGCTGGTAAAGAGACTTATGTAATTTACTATATGAGTTCTTACAGACTTGGCTAACAACAAGTCTGACCCCAGAGTTCAAAGAAATTGTGGCTCCCGTTGTTTTATTGCTGCTGTGAAATGTATTATTATCTGTCCTACAGCTGCGGATCAGCGTCCTGCACAAGGTGTTCAGCAAAAATGCTGTGAAGGGAGAGCTTTCACATGAAGGGCAAGAGAGGGGCAAGGCTGTGTGAGCGTTTAAAAGTCATAGATTGGCTCCAGCAGAAATTGTGGGTTTGATTTTGGGTGAAATGTGGGTGAAATGACTTCAGAGCCCTTCTTACTCCTCTCACTGACACTCGTTTACTGCGGGAAATTGAAGCATGGAGCAATCAAGCTGCTCGCCCAAGTTTATGTGTGGCAGACCCATGGAACTGGGCCAAATCAACCCAATCTTTGCTCAGTGCCTCTCCACCAGACTTCCCTCTGTTTGCCTTTACTTGAACTGCCACACCAGAAGCAAGGCAGGGTGTTTGCCACTGGTCAGGTTTCAAATGCATTTTCGGCATTTCTAAGATCCTAGACAGGGCTTCAGTGATTTTTATCTGTCCCTGTGTGTCCCGTGGCCTTTGTACTGCTGTTTATTTTTATTACTCTTACAACTGATTTTTTTTCTGACTAATTTGAGGTAGCCACCAGAATTCATTTTAAATTTTCCTTGCAAAGCTTCACAGGATCACGGAATGCCAGGGTGAAAGGGACCCCAAGGATCATCTGGTCCAACCTTTCTAGGGAACAGCAGAATTGAAATGAGATGGCTCAGCAGCCTGTCAAGCTGAGTTTGTTCCATGTAGGGGAATCCACTGCTCCTCTTAGCAGATGATTCCAATGTCTAACTGTTCTCGTGGTGGCAGACTTGCTTCTGGAGTTCAGAGTCTCCCCAGGAGTAACTCCATTATCCCGTGTCTTTTCCATGTGACTCCTTGTAAAAAGGGAGGCTCTATCCTCTTGGGTGCTTTTTATCTTCACCAGTAGCAGTGTATCCTACTGTCTTCAGCAGGTTAGTGTACTGCTACGGAATTACACAGATTCACAGGATATTAGGGGCTGGAAGGGACCTGGAAAGATCATTGTCACAGGTTAACTCACTGGACCCACCCCCCCCAACACAGAAGTAACTCACAAGAAAACTGCAGGTCGAGATAGAGAATTGAGATAGGAGTTTACTGAGCAAGTCAGTTAATAATAATAATAATGATGCAAATATACAATTGCCTTAGCCTGTTTGCAGAAAAAAAATGGTGGAAAGCAGCAGCCAGCAGAAGCAAGTGAGCTAAATACCCAAGCCAGGGAGCTACTCCCCTGCCCTTTCCTGTCCTGCTGCCATCTCAGCAGAAGAGAGCCAACAGCCAGAACCAAAACCAGCAACCAGAACAAGAAACCTCTCATGTTGCAATCTGAACTTCAAGCCCCATAATACTTATCTTCAGCCAGCACTTTCATTTTGAAGCTGGTATGAGGCAGGATGGTGTTGAATAACAGCAGCAAATATTCAGCTTAACCCATGGCAATCGTCCGGTCCAACCCTCTGCCAGAGCAGGATCATCTAGGGTAGGTCAGACAGGAACACATCCAGGCAGAATTTGAATGTATCCAGAGAAGGAGACTCCACAACCTCTCTGGGCAGCCTGTTCCAGTGCTCAGGCACAGGGAAGGCTCTCTCCCAGTGAAAAGGTTTTTCCTTATGTGCTGTTATGTGCTTATATCTGCTGCTAAAATGGGAGTCTGCATTTTCAAAGGTCATCAATAATACAGTCGTACAATCTGTCAGGGGGGTGGGACTCGGTGATCTCTTTGGGTCCCTTCCATCCCCTGACATCCTGTGATCCTGTGATCCAAGTTGCTGGCAAAGGCGTGGACAAACTGCTCAGAGGAAATCATGGCCTGGTCTTGGGGCTGGCCTTGATAAATCACATCAACACATAAATTTCTATGTTGGACTGTTCTATATTATCTGCCATGACTTCCAAAAGAGACTAGATTTCCAACCACAGGGGGAAATAACTGTGTTTCACTGACACAATGGTTTTGTAATAATACCTCTATGGTGTCTTTATCTCCCAAGTGTTCTTTGAGCATGAATTCACTGCTATCTTTATGACCTTTGGAAGGCTCTGGGCTCGAAGTGCTCAGTACTGTGATTAAGCTGTGTGAGGCAGGCCTGTGATCCGTATTTTTCTGAATTACATGTTTCCTGTTTTCTACTTGTCTTTCTGCCTTGCTGCTGCTGTGGTGATGACTGCATGGCCACAGGCTGCTTGTCCAAATAGGAGACAGCTGGGCACCCACCCTTAGCCCTGACACCCACCCTAGACCTCCCTGTAGCAGTCTTCCAGTACCTGAAGGGGGCCTCCATGAAGGATGGAGACTGTTTACAAAAACCTGCAGTGATAGGACGAGCAACAATGGCTTCAAAGTAGAGCAGAGAAGATTTAGACTGGATGTTAGGAACAAGTTCTTTACTATGAGGGCGGTGGAACGCTGGAAGAGGTTGCCCAGGGAGATGGTTGAGGCCCCTTCCCTGGAGATATTCAGGTTCAGTCTTGACAAGACACTGAGCAGCCTGATCTAGTTGAGGATGTCTTTGCTGCCTGCAAGGGCAGGTGGGGGCAGGGTGGGGGTTGGACTAGATGAACTTTGGACGTCCCTTCCTGACCATTGTATGATTCTGTCATTCTGTGATTCTATTCTATATCGGTGCTGCCAGGGCTGTTCACCACAGCTGTGATGCTCCAGGTGACTGCAGAAAAGCCAGGGGCAGATGAAGGGACTTGCCAGAGGATAAGGAAGGAAAGAAGAGTAAGGATCAGGGTTAGATTTCCAGGCTTCCTTGCCTTGAGTAGAGAACAAGTTTCTCCCATTTCTGCATGATGTTATGGAAAACCAGTGCTCAGCCAGCAGCCAGTTTGCAGCTGCATAGATTCTGGCATCGCTGTAACAGATGAGGCCTCGTTCTGGCAGGTTGGAGTCACACAGTGGCATCGCCATGAAGCACTTGAAATGACCTCTGCAGATGGTTAGGATAAATAAATCACTGTGTGTGCTCAGCCTTGCCCAACAGCATGTTCACAGCATCACAGCCACCGACAAGGGGCTTTGTACAGCAGCTGAAGTGCTGTGCAGGGTGTGCCTTAGGTGCCTCTTCATAAACATTCATGGGTGGGGCTTTTCCATATCGTCCTGCACCTCTGAACTTTGCCACCCACAAACCCCAAGAAGCCTTATAAATCAACTCAGGAGGCCTGCTGGCTTGTCTTTCAAATTCTGTTATTACTAATGGCATTAATAAATTCTTAGTGTTTGGGGTGATTTAGGAAGTGCAGGGTTCAAGTATTTAACAAATTTCATATTGATGAACTCGATGAGGACAGGCTGAGAGAGCTGGAGCTCTGCAACCTGGAGAAGAGAAGGCTTCCAGGAGACCTTAGAGTAGCCTCCCTCTATCTGAAGGGGCCTACAGGAAGGCTGGGGAGGGACTATTGACAAGGTCTTGCAATGCCAGGACAAGGGGCAATGGGTTTAAAGTGGCAGAGGGGAGATTGAAAGTGGATGTTAGGAGGAAGTTGTTTGCAGTGAGGATGGTGAGACACTGGCACAGGTTGCCCAGGGAGGTTGTGGCTGCTCCCTCCCTGGAGGTGTTCGAGGCCAGGTCGGAGGAGGCCTTGAGTGACCTGTTCTAGTGGGAGGTGTCCCTGCCTATGGCAGGGGGTTGTAACCTCTTTGAGGTCCCTTCCAACCTAAACCATTCTATGATTCTATGATTCTATGGATGACTTGCTGGGCAGGATTACGTTGCCACCTCCTTGGAGTAGGTGCTAAAACACGGTGTTGCAGGCACTATGTCACTCCAAACCCTGACTGAGGTCTAGTACCATCTCTAACAGTTCTGGCAAGGAAGAAAGTTTGAGGTAAAACCTCTGAAGTTGAACATCATGGAGTGTTCATTTCCTAGGTCATTAGAAACTCAAAATAGCCACCTGGCCCAAAGCAGAGAGGCATATGTCTGCATCTGCAACTTAACAGCATTCAGCTGCATGGGTAGCTGCTCTCTAGGTTATGAGGCTGGGAACTGGAGAGCATCTTTTGCTGGTGATCTTAGGGTAGTCTCTTTGCACTTTGGTCTTTTTACAGTTGATTTGCAAGTCAAAACTAAGGTGAATTTTAGAGGTGTCTTGTCTAAAATGCAGCAGGCATCTCAACCAGGAATATAACGCACTGCTCATACTTCAAAGTAGCCTGAAATGCTTTGAAACCACAAAAAGCATGTCACCTCCATGTGTTACTCCAGTTGTTATTTTACTGTTATAGAAATGCTGTATTTCATAGAATCATAGAACAGTTTGAAGATCATCCAGTCCAAAGCCCCCTGCAATCAGCAGGGACATCTTCAACTAGAGTAAATTGCTCAGAGCCTTGTGGAATCTGATTTGGCATGTTTCCAGAGATGGGCCACCAACTACCTCACTAGGCAACCCGGGCCAGTGTTTCACTACTGTCATTGTTCACAAGATCACAAGATGTTAGGGGTTGTAAGGGACCTAAAGACCTCATTGAGTCCAACCCCCCTGCCAGAGCAGGACAATACAATCTATCTTAGGTCACACAGGAATGCATCCAGACACGCCTTGAAAGTCTCCAGAGAAGGAGACTCCACAACCTTTCCGGGAAGCCTGTTTCAGTGCTCCATGAACCTTACAGTAAAGAAGTTGCCCTTTGTGTTGAGGTGGAACCTCCTGTGCTGCAGCTTACATCCATTGCTCCTTGTCCTATCACAGGGAGCAAGTGAGCAGAGCCTGTGCCCCCACTCCTGAGCCCCAGCCCTCAGATATTTATAACCATTTATTAAATCCCCTCTCAGTCTTCTCCAGACTAAACAACCCCAGGTCCCTCAGCCTCTCCTCATCAGGCAGTGCTCCAGTCCCCTAATCATCCTTGTAGCTCTCCACTGGACTCTCTCAAGCACATCCTTGACCCTCTTAAACTGAGGAGCCCAAAACTGAATTCAGTATTCAAGATGGGCTCTCGCTAGGTCTGAGTAGAGGTGGAGGAGAACTTCCCTCAATTATTAAACATCTCTTCCTTATTTCTAGTCTGGAATTCCCCTCTTTTAGTTTAAAACCCATCACCCCTTGACCTGTCACAGCAGGCCCTGCTAAACAGACTGTCCCCATCCCTCTTAAAGGCCACCTTTAAATACTGAAAGGCTGCAGTAGGGTCCTCTTGGAATTTCAGTCTCCATTCGCCTGGTCTCAGCACGTGTCAGGAGGATTTTGGGGTGTGTGGTTACTAGAAAAGACTACAGGGTCTTGAATTTTCGAGAATTTACCTAAGGAATGATAGGAACAAGCTTTTGCAATGCTTCTTCAGTGCCTTAATACTGGTAGGAGCTGTTCAGGGCTGATAATAATTCTTTATGCTGCTGGTTTTGTTGTGTTTACCAGGTGCCACTCCTGTCACCTGTAGATTACCTGTAGTAGAGCTATGTCTGTTATAAGCAAAGCATTTCATACTTTCCTTGTTCTCAGCCGGTATTTGCAGCAGAAAATGGGACCTGAGGAGCACCTTCCTTATCACTCCGGCTCATGGTCTCAGCCTCCCTACCTGTACAGTAAGGACAGTCAGATCTCTATGTCTCAAAGCTCATTTGCATCACAGTCCAGTGGTTTTAGCTCTGAGCTGTACATGGTCTGCACTTACAAACAGATGCAGAGGTACATAATCTAGGTAATTTACACTTTCTAGGAGAGGCCTGAACGTAATGCAACAGCAATGACTTCCTTCTTCTAATAGAATTTTTAGTTCATTATTTGCCTGTACAACACAAGCTCATATCCTAAAGGGGTGTCATTGGAAGGAGGAGTGGGAGGAAAAGCATCTGGTTTTATTCTGGCTTCTGTTTTGACCAGGAAATATAATGGCACATGACCGCTGAGCCAACACTAATCCAGTTACAAAAGTCTTCAGAGTTACTGCACCAACCAAATTAAACTTGATTACATCCAATTATGCTGAAAAGCCAGACAACAGCTCTTAGCTTGGGGTGAAGTAACTTCTTGCCATCGCATGCGGGGAGGCCTTGCGGGGTGTCAGGAGGATAATTGCTCATTTGCTCTACCACAGAGCACCATCTGCTCTTGAAGCCTAAGGATGGGAGAGTGTACCAGGGTTGGGTGAACAGGCAGGGGAGCCCAGCAAAGATTTCCCCCTGCTTCTTTTATTGTCATTTGTTTTATGGTTGCTCACCCCGAGCCAGCTGCAGTTGAAGCCTCATCGTGCCAAGTAGTGTCCGTAGAGGGAGTCCTTTCCATGCAGAGCTTCTGGTCTCATCAGGAAAATACAAGGATGAAGTGCCCTTTTGTAGAACCATAGAATTGTTTTGGTTGAAAAGGACCTCCATCAAGTCCAACCATCAACCTAAAGTCACCATGACCATTAAACCACGGCTATTAAACTATATCCACACGTTTCCTGAATGCCCCCAGGGACGGTGACTCCCCAGGGCAACCTATTCCAATGCCTGACCACTCTTTCCATAAATAATTTTTTCCCAATATCCAATCTAAACCTCCCCTGGCACAGCTTAGGGCCATTTCCTCTTGTCTCACAGAGCTTCTGGTGTCATCAGGAAAACGCAAGTGACCTTTAGGCTTCAGTCACAATAATGTCCGTGTCTAGAGCATTGCCTGGTGCTCTTTCCACCAAGCAATGCCACAATGTCTGGTGAAGGCGAGAAAAACAATGGGAAAATTCCCTGTCTCCTTGTCTTGCATGGTACACACAGCACAAGTGGGGAGAAAAACCAACCAAGGATAAGCATAGCTGCCAAAATGGGTGCAGGCAGGAGGCTGAACTCTCTATGATGAGGAGCTCATCTATCTGAGAAAGAAAGACCAGACATGAAGGAGCTCTCCCTGGGCCTCAAACTGAGAAATATTTCAATAGCATTCTGTACCAGCTCAGCTATAGGCAAAATCGTTTCTAATGTCCAGTTTACTGCAGGAAGCAGAACTGGGCTTCTGTCTTGAACTGTAGATGCTGAGTAGGAAAGCTCATGTGAGGTGACAGAACACTGGAACAGGCTGCCCAGGGAGGTTGTGGAGTCTCTCTCTCTGGTGATATTCAAAACTCACCTGGACATATTCCTGTGTGGTGTGTATAGGTGATCCTGCTCTGCAGGGTGGTTGGACTGGATGAGCTTTTGAGGCCCCTTCCAGCCCCTGACATTCTGTGATTCTGTGATTTCAGTGTTTTCAAGTGAAAGGACTGGAAGTGTCTTCTGGCTACATCTACAGACACTATCCAGCACAGCACTCCAGCTCCTTTCCTATACTGCCCACAGTCTGCATCCATTTTTGATGGGATGTACAGGTTTCTGCCAAGATTTCCAACAACAAGAGGACAAAGCAGCTTTAATCCATTGCTTTCCCGTCACCAGCACTAACAATTGGACTGTCGAGTCCAAGGAAGTGTGTGTGCCTTGATCATTGCTGACCCATGAATCACAGAATCACAGAATTCACCAGGTTGGAAAAGACCTTTGAGATCATTGAGTCCAACCTATCACCTAACACCTTCTAATTAACCAAACCATGGCATTAAGTGCCTCAAATCATCTCTTCCCTTCATGGCATTAAGCACCTGAAATAATGTCTTCCCTTCTCTCTTTTTCCTAATTATTATTTTATAGGTTATTATTGATGTTTTATTATTACTACTACTACTACTACTATTATTATTATTATTATTTCTACTAAGTCCTTAGAGATTTCATCCTCCTGCCTTTGCCAGAACTCCATGATGAAGATGCTTCAAACTTGTCATGATCTGATCATAGCATAGAATCATAGAATGGTAAGGTTGGAAGGGACCTCAAGGATCATCTAGTTCCAAGCCCCTGCCATAGGCAGGGACACCTCCCACTAGTACAGGTCACTCAAGGCCTCCTCCAATCTGGCCTTGAACACCTCCAGAGAGGGAGCAGCCACAACCTCCCTGGGCAACCTGTTCCATCTTTTGCTACTATTCCCCCCTTGCTCACAGAAAGCTGGAGTGCTGCTGAAGCTTGTGCCTTTCACATGAGGGAAGGAACCCTCTCATTTGGCTTCAGTTGTAGATGTCAGAGGCTTGTGCTTTTTTACAGGGGCTGGAAAGCTTGAAAAGATCCAAGTTCTTAAAAGTGGTGATTATTTAGAGGAGGTATTTAAAAGACACATAGATGTGGTGCTGAGGGGCACGGCGGTGACTTGGCAGTGCTGGCTTAATGGTTGGACTTGGTCTCTTCCAACCAAAACAGTTCTATGATTCTGTGGCTTGCTTAATTTTTTTTTTTTTTTAATCTTGGAAATTTCCCATTAAATTTAAAAAA
>VWYK01030418.1:0-19650 GCA_013399775.1 Semnornis frantzii | reverse complement strand
CTTGAAAATTCTCCATTAAATAAAAAAAAAAAAAAAAGCTAAAAAATCTCCTTCCATCTAGCTCTGCTGCATGAAGATAAAGTAAGGTCATATTGTTGTGGAGCTGGATCTCATGAGACCAAGCATTCACTTGGAATTGAAAAGCAGGCGTGTTGCACCAAGCCGCACAGCAGATTTTTTTTTAAAGCCTTTCCTCCGCCTCTCAGCATGTTTTGGTTTATATTAACTTCAGTAGAGGGCATTTCCAAGGGATTAGTGCCTGGCTGGGGTAAGTAGCCCGAAGCATTTCAGACAGCTGGTCCCTAATCCCCAGGAAATGCCCTGTGTCTCCATCCATCGCGGTGCTTACACCAGCGACCCGCAGCAGGAACTGCTGTGCCTGCAGCTTTCCCTTCTGCCAGTAGATGGCACGGGCTATTTAAATAAATGTGGAGCAGGGCACGAGAATCTGTGAGCGTTGTGGTTTCTTTCTTAGAAGTTCTGATCCCTCATAGATTTCAGTTTCAGACAAGAGCAAGGAAGCGCGGTGAAGGTGACGATTAAAATACTCACAGGTTCCTGCAGGAGAAAGTGTAACTTTCTGGTGTGCCGCAGCACAAGAAAGACACAGCATGAAGGGTTTTACTCTGATTTTTTTTTTTTTATTTCAGCCCTACCCTTCTATGAGGAATATGATTTCTTACATTACATCTCTTTAAGTTCTCCCTTGCTCTGCCTGCCAGTTCTGCTGTTCCTCCTTCAGTTGCTCCTGCTGGCAGAGACGGATTCTCCATGGCTTTGTCTAACTCCCTCATCACATTTTTCCAGCACGGGGATGTGGCTTTCACAGTTTTCTGCCAAGCTTTGCTGGCTGTTAGCTCAGGCTCAGGAGATTTATGCAGTCAACTGGGGCCAGCCTGAGTTCAGCCTCCGCCGACGGTTGGAGGAACAGCTTGAAGTTGGTAAAACTGTTACGAACGAGCAGGCGCTGTCAGATCAGAGCTGCTTTCATGACATCCATCGTCTTTAACTCCTAGAGGCTCTGGAGATAGTATTTGTCTTCCTGGCCAAGTGCTTTAAGCAGGGCCAGCATTATAAGGCACTGTAACGTTACATACCTTGGATCATTTGTAATCTGGCAACCCAATCCCAAAATTAACTTGCTGTTCTCAGTCCCTGTACAGCCACAGTGGAATTAAGGAGGCGTGTTCACGTGGAGCATCTTCGTTTTGAGCATTCTTCTGCACAGAGCTTATATTTTCTACTTGAGATGCATATTTAAGTGTACAGAAAATTTAGCCCTGTTTCCTATCTAAAAGTCCCAGCAATCTGAGCTACATGTGTCAGGCATCGTCAAAGGCATGGGGAAAAGGAATTCATAGGAATACTTCATGTTTTGGGCACTATTCTGTTGTTTATCTTGTGATACCAAGTCAGTAAACATGATTCAGAATAGTGGGTGAGCTAGAGGGAAAGGATGGAAGAGCAAGGGAGGAGAGCAAGAAACCAAAGGCTGTCAGAGAATGTGTAGAATAACCCATTCCAGTTCACATGATGGTGATTAGGGAACGTTTCTTTAAACACTCATCGCCCAAACAAAGTACTTCCACTCCGTGTGGTGAAAGTTGTTAACATAAAAATGCAGACAGGGTTCTATGCAACTGGTTTTCAAACTGATACCACTTTGCATTGGTGTCACTATGAGCAAATTCCTCACCTGTGAATCATTACCATACAGCACGGAGTGGCTTCGCACGGTGCCTGCGTATTAAATCACGATCGTCTGCTCTCAGCTGGCTCTCTGTAAATCCCCAGTAGGTCAGCAGCCTCCCTGAAATTTCTCTGGGTTTTGGGAAAGATCTCTCAGTTGCAGGTCATCAAAATGTGGTTTTCCCTGGAAATGTGCAAAGTGCCTCTAACCCAGGAGAGTTCATGGGCAAGACTGGCTCTCATGCAGTGTAAAGTGGTACAGCTCCAGTGCACTGAATAAGGCAATGCTGGCTGGTGGCAGTGCAGAGCTGGCCTCTCAGATCCGTCATGCATGCCGCATTGGCAGGGATAGATAGGCAAGCAAGGGATAGCTGGTGTCTTGCACAGAGATTGCCTGGTGCTTGAATAGGATCAAGCCCTTCTTTGGGCAGTGGAAAGGTAGAAAAATCTATTTTTGCTCTTGCGTTCATCTGGCAGAAAAACAAAGCAGTTGAGAAAATACATTCCTACCAAATGACATAGTCATTCTTTAAGGGGTTATTCCCCTCCTTTATGGATTCACAGAGATGATAAACAACATATGGCTGAAGTGTGCTGTCCCCATCTTGAGAAGAGATGTCAGGCCTACCTCCCAGAGGCACCACAAGTTGTAATTACTGCTCTGAAGTGAGGCAAGATCCCAACGCAAGCGATGTAATATAAAGAGTGGTGTTGTTTGACTTGCAGGAAAGCGTCCAGGCAGTGCAGAGTTGTTATTGCTCCAGCTATGGCACAAACACCTTAAGGAAGGACCGTCCCTGCCTGTGGAGGTTGGACTGGCCGGGAAGCTGAGACAGAAATGTCTGAATGTGCCCAAGCAGGTTTGAGGCAGAACTGCCTTACAGAGACAGGTCTTGGAATTCCAGCTCCATCAAACAACCCTGAATTGTATTTTCCCAATAAGGAGGCAGCGTGTGTCATGGGCTAGGACGACCTGGCTTTTATGGGGTGCCATACCCAGGTTTGTGCTTTTGAGGGTGCAGCAAAAGGGAGGGTTCGAGCCGAATCCTGCTCAAAAGGCTGTGGAGGGAAGTTTTATTGCTCCTTCAACTGGAGAGAGGATCAGACTTCATAATGTGCAGTGTTTCTAGATATTCTAGATATGGAAGATGATAGTTAATCTCAGGCCTCATATAAGACACTGTAACACAAAACCCAGCTTCTGTGCGTGAGGCTCCAGTGGCAGTCACATCCCCTTCCAGTGGGCACAGCTCCATTATTTAAAAATCAATAGTAAAATATGAAGCTTTTATTGATTCCCCTCAATTATTTTCTTCTTTCTTTTTCTTTTTTTCTTCCATCCATCCAGGAGGGTTTTTGCTATCACCGGTGTTTGTCCGTTTCTTAGTCGATGTCTTTTGTTTTGCTATGGCACCTTCACCTCACACACAAGCTCCTGAGCACAGCAGGGCTAAAGCCTGCCCCCATTTTTACTTCCTGGGGTGAGAAAGACCTTTTCCATAAAGAGAAAAACTTAGGATTGAAGCCTACAGTGCAGGGGTTTGATGGCGGGGGGGGGGCGGAATGTACTTTTTGATGAAGGCAGTGCGGAGCTGCGATGAAGGTCACCTGCTGCCATCTGGATAAAGTTTCTCTGTAGGCACTGTCTGAGTTCATGAGGGGCAGGAGGGAAAGGCAAGCCCTCTCGGGGGCCGAGCAGCCCCTCTTCCCCGCGGGGCTTGTATCTTTAAAGCAGGCTGGCGGGGCGCCGGGCCGGGCCAGGCTGGAGGCGTGGTGAGCCGGGGAAGGAGCCAGTTTCCTGCTTCCCCGCTCGCAGCCGGGCGGTGGCGGCGGGGGGAGGCGCTCGTCTCTTCGCCCCCACCCNNNNCGCCGAAGAGGCAGCGCCCGGCTGCCGCGATGAGCGGCGGGGAGGGGGTGTGCTCGGGCTGGCTCCGAAAGTCACCGCCGGAGAAGAAGTTACGGAGATACGTAAGTCTCAGACCACCCCAGCTTGTCTCTACCGGGATTTCTCTCCGGGAAAGCCGGGATTCCCTCTCACACCCCACCCTTACCCTTTCTCCGGCAGCCGCCGCCCGCCCTGGGTGCACCTGCCGCCTCCAAGGGCTTGGGGTGCCCCTCGCCCGGGCAGGGAGGAGTTGGTCGTGGATCGCTGGTGCTCGGGGAATTGGGGGTGGGAGCATCTCCGAGCCCCCACGCCCAACTCGTCTCTGCTCCGGGGCTGATGATGGGCACGGCCGGAGAGGGTACTCGGGTTCGGGGTGGTACTTGCTGCCCCCCACGATGGCCGGGCTCACCCGGGACCTGTCTTGCCGCTGTCACACCCCCTCCTTTGAAGCCGCGGGGTTTAGGGGAGGTTGGGAATACCTTTGTCCCAAAGAGTAAAGGTGATTTTGTCTCCCCGCAGCCCAGCACCCCCATAACGGTCACTTTCCCCCCTCCCCACACGCGGTTCCTATCAATGATTGAAGGTCTCAGCCCTTTGAAGATAGCACCAGTAGCGCTTCGATAGCTTTCGTGTCGTTAGCGGCCGAGATCAAACACTTCAAAGAAGTTGTAAAAAAGAGGGTCCAAATGCCAGCCCCGTCACATTCCCCACTCATTGAAAGAAATAACTGTGCCTTATGCCCTCTGCCTGAGGGTCTCGCCGTGCCCACAAGCGTTAGCGCTCAGAGACGCGGCGTCGGGGAGCTGCCATCCTATGACTCGGCACATCGCTTCCCACGATGAAGCCGGGGTCCCACTCCCTGACTCTGGTCACCGACCTCTGCCAGACTTCGGCTGGCTGGGATGCAGCCTTGGAGAGACAGCTGATGCGCTCACTTCTTGGGGAGGGGGGCGGGACAGCACCAGCCACATCGTCCTTTAGTCCCGTTGCTTTTGCCCGTGCGTGTTTTGGGAATGGCAGCAGAACAAGTGCAGTCGATGTCTCCCCAGTGCCTGTTATTGATGGATGGAAGCATTGCTGTCTACCCTGGGGAGGGAGGTGAGTGTCTGCAGTCCCGTATCACAGGCTGGGGCAGGGCTGGAGGGGTATCTGATTTGTGATCTGGTGCTATTAGCCTTGTCCAAAATGGGTGCAGCCCCAGAGACATGGATGGTGCCACATCGCTTTGCATGCCCTGATGCTCTTGGCAGTCCTTTCCTTGTGTGCCTCATCCCCTTTGAGGGAGGGTCAGGTTCAGGTTGTCTGTGGGATGGAACTGTGTAGGAATCCGGTTTTCTCCCTCCCTGTCTCCCAAAACACACTGAGACAAAGGTAAAATCGGGTGTTTACACAGGAAATACCCACCCTCTAACGTCTGTAGGCAGGCTTTGTGGGAGATGGACAGAATGACTCTGTGCATGCTGAACTGTGGAGGATGCTTTTAGCTTAATGGAGCAAAGCACCTTCCTCCAGCAGAAATCAACTAATTGCTGATCCTGAGTCACCAGTGGCCTTAACTCATCAAACATCATTAGCTCCCCAGCATCTGTCCTGTGAAAGGGCACTCGCAGTGCCTTCTGAATATCCAGCCTGTGCTCCAGCATTCCAAGGAGAGACAAACAAAACCCCACACGAGGGTGTGCCATGCCAGCAGCTCGCACTAATTGTCCATGTGCACAAGAGTGCTCTTCATCCAGATCCATCCTGAAGTGCTTTGCAAGCCACCTATGTTTTCAAAACCTCCTCCTTGCCCCAAGAGGAAACGCGGCCTTGCTGAGATGTGCCTGGCCATCCCACACAGCCTCCGCGGGGCAGGAAGCGATGCTCGGCAGATGTCACTCGAGGGGATCTCTGCGCCAGAGCGGTCCCTGCACTGTGGTCAGTGGGACTTCCCTTCCAGTCGTGCCAGTTGTGCTGGCTTCCTGCATCAGTGGCTGGATTTGAAAGTGTTGGCCTCAGCTTGGACTGCGTTTGGCTCGGCGGTGGCCTTTCCCCTTGCTCTTTAATGCACTGCTATTAATATAATAAGTTTTATACAACCGCACCGCGCGTTCAGGATGTTGATGCGTTGAGCAAGTTCATAGAGTCAGAGAATGGTTTGGATTGGAAGGGATCTTAAAAATCATCTAGTATCAACCCCCCTGCCATGGTCAGGGACGCCTTCCACTAAATCGGGTTGCTCAAGGCCTCATCCACCCTGACCTTGAGCACTTCCAGGGTGGGGGCATCCCCAACTTCCCCAGGCAACCCATCCCAGTGTCTCACCACCCTTACTGCAGAGAATTGCTTTCTGCTATCCAGTCTGAATTATTCTCTTCAACAGTGGTTCATAGCAGGAAGATGTGGTTGAGCCTGGCAGCTTTGCTCCCCTAAAACCTGCCTTCATCTGCAACAAACACTCATGGTAAATTTTGGTTCTCTTGCACAAAAGGCTTGTTTCCAGCCACCACTGTTACACTACCTTTTGTAGGCACTCAAAGGGAAGGCTTCACCCCTTTCCTTCTACCTTCACTTTATATTCTGCTTTGAGACCTCAAATGAGGAATCTCAGGCAGCAGGATGCTGCTAATCGGGTTTGAAGTTCCTGCTCTGCCTGTATTGACACAGAGAAGACGATGGATTTATTTTTCCTTTGACAAGTGTGTTTCAAATGTATGTGTCTGCACATGGGTGTGTTGCTGGTGCTGTCCTTGAAATGCTCTGCTTTTCTAAGCCTGGTTTTGTTTAGGTTTTACTCTTCAAGGAGATCCTTGCCAAGAGGGGAAGGTGCAAAGTTTTCTGTCAAACATCCATCCAGAGCGGTTGGCGAAGGGGACTCAGTATTAAGCTGTATTTGCATTAATCTGTAGTTGTATTAATCTGTATTTGTAATCCAGTACCTGCTGGATTTGGCTTCAGAGGACTACGCTTACATGAGACTGTGGGATGTGGTGCATAGGACCTCTTCATATAGTGCTTTGGGAGTCTCTTCCACTGGGGACCATTCAAATGATCAAAACAAAGACTGCTTCAAGGCTGAGATGAACTGTGCTTATTTTCTGCCTCGTAACTGGGGGCAAGGGTTCATGTAGACCCTAGACAGTTTGACCATGACAGATGCCCTGCAGATGATACTGGTAATAGCTACTAGAGAGATGCTACTGATAATAAAGGCTAACCAAACAGTTGAAGGTCAAAAGGAATGGGGAACCCAATCCCACCTTCACCTCTATCCTGCTAGGAACTCTAAACTCTAATGTCTTCTTGCTCGGTTGGTTTTTCAGGGTTTGGGTTTTTGGGGGACAAACACTTCTGTACCTTCATAGAATCACAGAACGGTTTGGGTGGGGAGGGACCTTTCAAGGTTATGTCCAAACCCCTCTGCAGTCAGCAGAGAGATCTTCAACTAGATCAGGTTGCTTGGAGCCTCATCCAACTGATCTGGAATGTTTCCAAGGATGGGGAACCTCCCTGGGCAACTGTGCTAGTGTCTCACCACCCTCAGTGTAAAAAATGTCTTCCTTCTATCTAGTCTAAATCTCCCCTCTTTTAGTTTAAAACCATCACCTCTCGTCCTATGGGAACAGGCCCTGCTGCAAAGTCTGTCCCCACTTTTCTCTCCTGACTTTCATGCCTGGCAGGGTCTCCTTGTACACAGACACAAAACACAGAGCTGCCTTTTAATTCTCCTCCTGGCTGCTGCTTAAAACATCCATGAAAAAAAAAAAAATCCCCAATCCCTAAACAAAGCCCTTGGCTTTAGTTGTGTGACCGATGAGCCGAGACCAGCGCATGTTGTACTGACTCACTGTCTCCTGGTGCTCTCCTGCTGGACGTGCCTGTCTGTTGTCTCCTGAGTTAGACGTGGGTTTGGAGTGGTGTTTTGTGTTCTCTCCACTGCCCAGCACGCTGGGGTTTGGGGGTGGGCTCTCTGGCAGAAAAGCAACGTCCAAAATAACTGCTGTCGTCGTAGAGCAGCTTTTGCCTTCCCATCACCACATCAGTGAGCTTTGCCTGTCCATTTCTGTACCACGGAGTCAGAGTCTTTTCTGCCTGGCTGAGAGGTGTGTCTGCAATTCTGAATAAAACAAAAGCTTCTCATCTTGCACTGCTTTTACAGTCCTTTAGTGCTTCCCCCTCTCTCCCCAGCCCCACTGGTTTAAGTGGATGGAGAATTTGGCTTTGTGCATCAGTGCTCATTTCTACATCAAGCAGAAGCAGTTTCATCAAGGTCATCAGAAGACCTGCTCCTCCCTAGTGGGGTGAGCAGATAGATTAAGGGATTGTAATGGGCTGATTTACTGAATGCAGCCCTGTTCTTAGGGGTAGCTCCCTGAAGAAGAGCTTCTTTTGGCTTCATGTCCCACTTGATAAGGGGCATCATCATTAAATGAGGGTGTATGATGCGGACTGAACTAGGACCACCAGAGTCTTATGGTGGAGGTACCAGGTGGAGTTTGGCATGGTGCTAATCAGGATGAAATTTTATAGCAGGGAGAAGAAAGAACATCCCTTTAATTCTACAGCAAAACACAAAGAATGGGTATTAAGCAAAGTGATCTCATTTTTTCCCTCTCTTAAGGCATTTTAATGGGTCACTCTTGTGTCCAGCTGTGCCATGGTGGATTTAGGATGCTGACCTCTACCAAACGTAGGAAGTGGTTGCAGAAACTCCAGAGAACAGAACCAAAAAAATGAACAGAAACCTAGAAAACATGGTAAGCTGAAAGAAATTAAGTTGTTTAGTCTAGGGCTGAGAGGGCTGAGAGGAGAAATAACAGGCCTTGAGCATGTCAAAGGTAGCTGCAAAGGCGAAGGGAGTAAACTGTTCTCTGTGGCCAGTGGTGGGAGGCCAAGAAGTGCTGAGTTCAAACTGTGGCAAGGGAAACAAGTGTTAGGAAGAAAATTCCTAACCTCTGATTGCCAGAGGAGTGGAGCAGTGGAACAGATGGTTTGGGATGAGCTTGGAGTCTCCATTAGTGGGAGATTCAAAGAACAGGTTGGCCAAACTGCACTTGAGGAGACCTGATCCTTTTCTGAGGCAGTGGAATAAACTTGACAAATTCTCCCAAAATCCTTTCCAGTGCTGGTTTATGTGAATTTATGCATTTTGAGCCTGCATTTAGGCTTGAAGTCCATAAATTTCAGAGGCTTTTGGGCACAGATCATGTCACCCAAATCTGCTGATGGGTCTAAGGGAAGTGCTCTGACCCAGGGCAAACAGGTTCTTTGCCAGGAGTTTTGACAGCACCAAACTTCATGACTTTGCATCTTATCCCAGCTGTCAAGCTGCCTTGCTTCACCCTGCTCCTCCCATGTAATCTCTGGGCTTGATTCAAAAAGTCCATCAGACATCTTAGCTGTTGTCATCTGCCTCATGATTCAGAGGAGGGATGAACACTTGCTCCACCGGAGAAGCTTTTGCGAGTCAAGGAGTGCATTCCACTTGCAAGGGCAGTGCCCACGAGCACTCCTGCAGCACCACCTCTCTTGTGCAATGCTGCACAAAGGTCATGCTCTGTAACTTGTTTCTCTGCTGTGTTAGTGCTGGTGAGTCAAAACACTCAATCTCTTCCCTGCAATCTTCTCGTGGGGTCATTTTGTTCGAGTGTGGACCTGCATTCCTTCACCCACTGATCAGATGGTGGTGTATTGTCACCATACTCTTGATCTAATAACTTGCAGCTACTTGGGTGTATTCTCACCATACTCTTGATCTAATAACTTGCAGCTACTTGGATGTATTGTCACCATACTCTTGATCTAGTAACTTGCAGCTACTTGGGTGTATTGTCACCATACTCTTGATCTAGTAACTTGCAGCTACTTGGATGTATTGTCACCATACTCTTGATCTAGTAGCTTGCAGGTACTTGAGGGATGGTTGTGGGGCTGATGGAGTTACATTTTTCTTGGTTGTAGCAGGTGACAAAGAAAGGGGCACAACCACAGACCAGCTTTGGAGGTTCAAGTTGGGTCTTTAGGAAAGCTCCTCCAGTAAGAGGGTCGTACTGTAGAGGAATAGGTTCTCACAGTCTTACTCTCTGGAGATTTTCAAGATTTGGTTAGAGAAGCTCCCAGCTGACTTGATCTAGTCACACTTCAAGTACAAGGTTGGATGGGCCTCCCGATGTGCCTCCAAGCCCAGCATTTCTGATACGCCTGTGGCATAACGCAGCACGGAAGCAATGTGGCTGCTTTAGCCCAGCTCTCTGTGCAGGTGGATGGTCTTTGTTTTATTGTCTACCAACAGGAGCAACCTGGAGAAAGTGCTGTGGTGCAGGGTAGCTCTTCAGCTACTGCAACTGAAACTGGTTTGGTCAGGGCTAACCCTCTTGTCTCCCTGAGTCATTGCATCGTCCGAGGTGGATGTGCTCATAGAGGAGAGAAGTCCACGTGTTGTGTGGGGTGGGAAACTAGTGTAGCTGCCTGGTGCTTTGGCTTTGCTGAGACAGCTTGAGTAAACCTTCAGCTGTCTGTCATGACTTCAGAACTGGCTGATGGTTCTGGCAAAGCCAGTAGGTGTCAGGGACTGATGGTGGCAAAGCACAGGTTGAGCTTAAGAGAGGCAGACAATACTTAAGGAAAGTGTAACAGGAAGCTGACTTAATTTATCGTTGGAAGGGAGCAGAAGTGATACTGAAAGCCATTTTTTTCCTCATTTTTTTAAAGCAAGTGTCAGATACAAGAGGTGATGTAATAGTGTTTACCAGACCAAAGCACAGAATTTATAGTAGTGACTCAAAGGCAGAGAAAATATTATTTATTTGGATTACAGTAGCAGCAGAGGTGATTGGGATTGGGGCTTGATGCTGTGGAGGTTTGATGAGACCCGAAGGCTCTGGTCAGATGGGGAAGCTGAGACACACAGAAAGTCAGTGGTTTGGCTGCACTTGTGTTCAGAGTCATTCCCACAGCTGGGAACTCAGCTTGACTTGATCACTTCTACCTGAGCCAAGGGTTTCTGAGCTGCTCTCGGGCTGCTGGGGATGTGTGAAGCCATGGAAAGAGGTTGCAGCTAGTCCACAGAAAAACATAGTACTTGTAGCAGGGATTTAGATCATGGAATTACAGAATGGTTTGATTTGGAAGGAACCTTAAAGATCATGTAGTTCCAGCTCCTCTGCCTTGGGCAGGGACACCTTCCACTAGACCAGGTTACTCAAGGCCTCATTAAACCTGTCCTTGAACACCTCCAGGGAGGGATGGCGAGGTCATCAAGGTTCAAAATCATCTCTGAGGTGGGACGATGATTTGACAAGAGATAGAATGAGAGGAAATGGACTCAAGTTACGCCATGGGAGGTTTAGATTGGATATTAGGAAAAATTTCTTCACCAATCATTGGACACTGGAACAGGCTACCCGGAGAAGTGATGGAGTCACCATCTGTGGAGGTGTGTAAAAGACTTTTGGATGAAGTGCTTAGGGACATGGTGTAACAGTTGCGGAGAGGGAGATGTTGGGTTAATGTGGGACTTAATGACCTTAAGAGCTTTTCCAACCTGGCAGTTCTCTGATTCTATGATCCAAAAGGTTGGTAGATTACTGCTTTTAATATGAACTGCCCTTCCTTTCAGCACTCCTTTCAAGGTTTTAAAGTATCACTTCTCCATTGTAATACTCAGATGGATCTTAGAGCACCCAGCCGTGGTGACAAGTGCATTTGTCTCCATCTCAAGAGGTGGGAGAAATGGAGAGACCTTGATTTAACTGCAAGGTGCACAGAGAGCAGCAGTAGAGCTGAACCGCTGTGAACTGCTGGTGCTACCATTCCACATAGCCTCTCCTTTACCTCTCAGCCCTTCTCCACAGGGATAGACCAAGGATTTGTGCAAAGATGTTAAGCTCACGGTAACGATATGCAAGTGCTTACTATTCTACACCATCCTTTGGCTGGGTAATTTTATGGAAGTTCAGTTGTGGCACACCTCAGCATATCACCTGGTCGAGAGGTGTCATGTAAGTAGAGGCTGTTGTGATTTCCTCATCCAGACCTGCGAGTGGGAAGCCCGGCCCATGCCACCAGCTGGGGCACCTCGTTCTGGAGAGGTTCCCAAAGCTGCTGAGCATCCAAAAATTCTCCTTGAAACAGAATCATAGATTTGTAGAATCATAGAATGATAAGTCTGGAAGGGACCTCAAAGATCATCCAGTTCCAAGCCCCTGCCATAGTCAGGGACACCTCCCACTAGTACAGGTCACTCAAGGCCTCATCCAAACAGCTTCCTCCTAACATCCAGTTTCAATCTCTCCTCTGACACTTTAAACTCATTGCCCCTTGTCCTGGCATTGCAAGACCTTGTCAATAGTCCCTCCTCAGCCTTCTTGTAGGCCCCCTTTGGATACTGGAAGGCTACTCTAAGGTCTTCCTGGAAGCCTTCTCTTCTCCAGGCTGCAGAGCCCCAACTCTTTCAACCTGTCCTCAGAGCAGAACTGCTGCAGCCCTCTGATCATCTTTGTGGCCTCCTCTGGACCCGCTCCAACAGTTCCATGTCCTTCCTGTGCTGGGGGCTCCAGAACTGCACACAGGACTGCAGATGGGGTCTGACGAGAGCAAAGGGGCAGAATCCCCTCCCTTGCCCTGCTGCCCACACTGCTCTTACTGCAACCCAGGACATGGTTGCTGTCTGGGCTGCACACGCACACTGCAGGCTCTTGTTGAGCTTTTCATCAACCCAGACATCCTAGGTCTCTGCTATGGGTCACTGAGCAGCAGCTACAGTAGAGTTCCTCATGCAGGTGAATAAACTGGGAGCAGATTTGCCCTCCAAAATTTCATTTGGTTCCTCCTCAGTCTAGTGATGGCTCCTGTAATTCTGTTCAAATAATGAAAATTACTTGAGAAAGAAAAATCCTTATTCTTGTTTGCACCTCAGATGATCTCTGTGCATTACCTCTGGTCCTTCCCCAGCACACAGCACTGTGAGCTGAAAGGGAATGAGTAGGGAAAGGCTGGGTTGGGTTTTTGTTTGCCTTTTCCAGTCTGTTAATCCAACTGAGAAGTCAGTGGTGCTAGAAATGACTTGTTTGCACTCTTGCACACCGCTGTTAATATCCCACTATAGCTGGATGCTTTTAGGTGGAAACTGTCAGAGCTGCTGGCCTGGAAATGCTGGTGTGAAGTGATCCAGGCCTTACTCTCACAGAAGGACTGGTGGGTTTGCTTTTCCTTAGGCTTTTTCAGTCTGAATCTGGAGAAACTGGATCACCACCTGAACACCTTGCTGCCAAGATCATGTCAAAGAAATTAAGCTGTTGGAGCAGGTCCAGAGTAAGGCAACAAAAGATCTTCAGAGGGCTACAGCACTTCTGCTGTGAGCACAGGCTGAGACAGTTGGGGTTGTTGAGCCTGGAGAAGGGTCCGAAGAGACCTTATTGCAGCCTTTTAATGCTTAAAGGGGGCCCATAAGAAAGCTGAGGACAATCTTTTCAGCAGGGCCTGTTGTGACAGGACAAGGAGTGATGGTTTTAAACTAAACCAGAGAGATTCAGGCTAGACAGAAGCATGTTTTCGTTTGTTTTTTTAGAGTGGTGAAGCAGTGTCCCGGGTTGCCTAGAGAGGTGGTAAAAAACCCATCCCTGGAAACATTCGGGGTCAGGTTGGATGGGTCTCTGAGCAACCTCATGTGGTTTATGATGTCCCTGTTCACTGCAAGGGAGTTGGGCTAGATATCCTTTAAAAGTCCCTTCCAACCTCATGATTCCATGATTTAAGTGAAAGCAGCTTTTTGGTTATCACAGATTAAACCAGCAGCAAATTGTCAGTGAACACAGGAGGCTATGTAGATGGAGACAGTGTGGAGCATCTCTTTTTCTTTCTTTGTCATAGTTAGGAAGAGAAAAGGCTGTGAAATCACAGATACCAGACTTGAGAACTCAAGGCCGTGTGCACACCTCTTGGCAAACAGGCTTGCACCAAAGGTGTGTCTGCAACAACCTGGCTTTCAGATGTACAGAGAGGAATTCAAGGTCACCACACAAACCTGCAGTACTTATGTCTTCAAACATACCCCTAGCCATACAGCAGCTTAAGTGAGAGCTGTGTTCAAATGCAAAAACAAACAAATAAATAAGTATAAACCAGTTTGGGTCAAAAATACAAACTTGTATTTGTCTTTAGCGTGCAAGCTGTGCCTTTAAAGGACAGGAGGAAAAGAGGAGTGCTGGGAGCATATGTTTCTTGCTATATGAGACAGCCAGCAGTGCCTGTTTCTCCCATGAATCTGGAATAATTTGATGCCAGCAACGTGGAGGGGTGGGATTTCATCTCTGGAGCTGTGTTTTCAGATTCAGTTCCTGTCGTGTGTTTTTCTGAGCTCTTGCACAGTGCTCCTGGAGAAGGATAGGATCTTTGCATCAATCTACTTGTCCATATTACACCAATACCTAGAAACTTCTCCTTTCAAATGTGACTATTCCCACCCCAAAATGATACCTGTTCAAGGTAGCAGCTTCACTCTTGGACCACAAATGGGACAATTTTATTTTTAGTTTAAATCTGGCTTTGAGGCAGGACCTATTGAGAACAGCTTTTAGACATGTTGTTATTAAGCATTCAGACTGCTTCTTCCTTTCCATTGCTTTGAAACCTTTTCCACATCTGCCCCCTCTGGACTCTTCTTCAGATGGCCTCTTAATTTTTAAATCCTATATTCCAAATATCTGTTTTTCCTGTAAATCTTTTGACAGAAATAACTTCTGTTTGTTTGGTTTTGGGATGTGATGCTTTAATTATTTATCCTCTATTTTGCTTCCTAACCCCTTTTGGAGACATCCAAGGTAATTCCACCACATCTCCTGGATCTGAAGTGCTGTCCTCATAGCATCTCAGCGTTTGTTATGATCTTATTCCATTTCAGCCTCCTATTTTTCAAATGCTTTGGAAGGCATTTAGACATCTCTTTGGGGGACTTCCAGCTCCTGCATCCATATGGTAAGATGGAAATAACATTTTGAGCAAAAGGTTTGTGTTCTTTGAAATTCTGTAGATCTTCAGCAGTTACATGTTGCTGATGATCACAGCTGCTTCCTCGCTCAGGTCCCTCACTGACCTTCTGAGCATCCCCATGGGCTTGCATGTGGCTACCAAAGGCTGTGAGTTGACTTGTAATTGGAATGGGCATTGCAATAGGTTGCCCAAGGAGGTGCTGGAGTGACCATCCCTGGAGGTGTTCAAGAAATGCATGGGGATGGCACTTTGGGACATGGTTTAATGGCCATGATAGTGTTAGGTTGACAGTTGGACTTCATGATCTTAGAGGTCTTTTCCAGATGAAACAATTCCATGATTGCCCCTTACTATAGTACTCCAACAGGGAGAGAATGAGGGAGTTGAGGATGTTCAGTCTGGAGATGAGAAGGCTCCAAGGTGACCTTATTGTGGCCTTTCAGCATCTTAAGGGGGCCTACAAGAAAGCTGGGGAAGGACTCTTTAGGATGTCAGATAGTGATAGGACTGGGGGGAATGGAACAAATGGGTAGATTCAGACTAGATGTTAGGAAGAAGTTCTTCACCATGAGCATGGTGGGACCCTGGAAAGGGTTGCCCAGGGAAGTGGTCTAAGCCCCATCCCTGGAGGTGTTTAAGGCCAGACTGGATGAGGCTCTGGACAGACTGATCTAGTGTGAGGTGTCCCTGCCCATGGCAGGGGGTTTGGAACTGGATGATCCTTGTGGTCCCTTCCAACCCTGACTGATTCTATGATTTTATGATTCTATGATTCTGTGATTCTATGATTCTATGATTATGTCTGGTTTCCAAAAACTGATTCATAAACCTTCCTTTCCCTCCTCTTTTCTGATGACTTTGAGGTGTTTTCTAGATGTCCAGCTTCAGAGCTGTGTCACACCTTCATTGTAGGGCTGGCACTGTGTGCTGGTATTGAACTGGGTGACACTTGTTGCTTGTTTGCATTTCTTTCTCTCATAGTACCATCACTAATCATGCCAAATGGGGTTGTTAATCACTGCTACTGATCTGTTCTCCATCCACATATTTATTGAAGCATCTTTTGGGAGTTTTAATAGAATCATAGACTCAGTTTGATTGAAAACAACCTCTAAGATCATCTAGTCCAACTGTCAACCCAATACCACCATGACCATTAAACAATATCCTGAAGTGTCTTGTCTCCACATCTTCTGAACACCCCCAAGGATGGTGCCTCAACCAGCTCCCTGGGCATCCTATTTCAATGCTTGACCAATGCTTGTTTATTTGTAGGAGAACTGTGTGAGGTTTGACTGCTTCCTGGGTACTCCACCTTCTAGTGGAAGGTGCCCCTGAAGCAATGGGGTTGGAACCAGATAAACTTTAAAGTCTCTTCCAACCCAACCCATTCTGTGATTCTTGGCTTGAAACAGTGCCCTATGGATAAAGGAAGATGGGCTATGTAATTCAGCTCAGGGTTTCAGTACTCCTTAGTTGCCTTATAGATGGGGGTTGGTCTCTTCTCCCCAATATGAAGTGATAGAATGAGAGGAAATGGCCTCAGTTTGTGCTAGGGGAGGTTTAGATTGAATATTTAGTGAAAGAGTGGTCAGGCATTGGGATCAGGCTGCCCAGGAAGGTGGTGGAGTCACCATCCCTGGAGGTGTTCAAAAAACATCTAGAGATGGCACTTTAGGACACGGTTTAAGGGCAATAGTGGTGCCAGGTCAACAGTTGGACTCAATGATCCTATTGTCAGCAGGAAACAGCCACTCTACTTCCATGCCACCCACCCCACACACAGCTTCTTTCATCCTGGGTCTCTGTGTTTTTCCTAAGTAGCTCCCTCCAGATAGGAAGCTCCCAGGAAAACCTCCTTGAAGAACTGATGACTTGAGGCTTGTGTTCTCCCTCCCTCTTGCTTTCCCTGCCTCCCTCACCCACTGTCCACCACAAGTAATATCAGACCAGAGATTCCAGGGGGAATAGAAAGACTCATTGTTTTGAGGGTCAGAGCACAGGGCTGGGGTGGCAAGAGAGAGGGGAGCAGAGCTGGCTGAGCCCCACTGCTGCCTCCAGCCTTACATTATCCGTAATGGCAGCACTGCAGATAGTAAGCAGTCTGTGACTGGGGCAGGCATGAAACCTTCAAGGGAGGGGAATAAATAGAATAAATTGAAGGAAGAAAGGCAGAAGAGATGGGATGTAGGGAATGCCATGGAATAGGGGTGGGGGGTGGGGGTGTGTGTCTGTCTGTGCTTAGCAGAGCAGATGCTGAGAAATGACGCAGGCAAGTCCCTACTTGAGGCTTAAAATTGGTGATTGAGTTTTCAACCCAACCCTGATGGTACAAGTCCCTCTCTGAGCCCTTTGTGTGTATGGAGTGAGGCAGGACAGGGAGCAGGGGATTTTCCTGCCAGCAGTCAGGACTTTATCCTGCAGCAATGTATGTGTGGGTGGACCCCTGACACCAGAGGCTTTGGAGAAGGGCGATGAGAATGATTAGGAGCCTGGGAAAGCTTTACCCAACAGGCCTCAGGGAAGGAGAGCCACCTTCAAAGAAAATGAATCAAAAAGTGCCCTTGACAAAGCCTGAAGGTCCCTGCAGAGAGAGCTTGGCTTGTAGGACTTCTTAGGGGAGCACACCACAGGCCTTCTCTCAGGAGATAACCTCAAGTGTTTAGCATATCATAAAATGGTTTGGGGTGGAAGGTGTAAGATCATCTAGTTCCTACCCCCTTGCCATGGGTAGGGACACCTTCCACTAGACCAGGCTGCCCCATCCAATCTGGCCTTGAACACGGATGGAGCATCCACAGCTACTCTGGGCAACTTGTGCCAGTGTTTCATCCCCTTCACGGTAAAGAGTTCCTTTCTTATACCTAATCTAAACCTACCTTCTTGCAGTGTAAAACCATCATCTCTTGTCCTGTCACTATACTCTTTGATAAAGAGTCATTTCCAATCATTCCTGCAATCCCCATTAAGTACTGGAAGGCTACTATAAGGTCTTTCTGGAGCCTTCTCTTCTCCAGGCAGAACAGCCCCAAGTTTCTCAGTCTGTCCTCATAGGACTTTTTCCAGCCTCCAGTCATCTTCCTAGACTCCCCTGGACTCTCTCAAGCAGGTTTACACCCTTCTTGTGCTGAAGACTCCAGAGATGGACCCAGCACTGCAGTTGAGGTCTCACCAGAGCAGAGCAGAGGGGCAGAATTTGTCTTTGCCTGCTTTGCTTGCAGCCCAGGACGCTGTTTGCTCTCTGGGCTTTGAGTGCCCTTTGCTGCTGATACTCAGGTTTTCATCCACCATCACATCCCAGGCCTTCTGCTCACAGCTGCTGTCCATCACCAAAGCACAGTGGGCTCTGATTGCAGGTGGTAGGGTTCCACTCTGCTGCTTGAACCCACTCGTGGAGGGGCAAGGTTTGCACTTAGGAGAGGTGATCAGGTGTTTCTGATGCCTTCAGATCAAACGTAGAAGGGGAGCCAGTCACAGATGGTAAGACTCGCAAGATCTTTGTGTCTCTGCAGCCTTCAGTAAGTTCTGCCTCTGGTGTGTGATGGGAGAGAAACATGCTTCATCCCACTGAGGCACTGTGTGCAGCTCTGGGCCACTCACTTCAAGAGGGGTATTGAGGTGCTGGAATGGGTCCAGAGGAGACCGGGGAAGGGACTGGGGGAAAGTCTGATGAGGAGAGGCTGAGGGAGCTGGAGGTGCTCAGTCTGGAGAAGAGGGGACTTATCACTCTCTACAGCTATCTACAAGAAGTTGTTGTGAGATGAGGATCAGGCTCTGCTCCCAGCCAACCTGTGTCAGGATAAGATCTGAAGCTGTGCCAGGGCCAGGGAAGGTTTGGTTTGGATATTAGGAAGCACTTCCTCATGGAAAGGGTGATTAGACACTGGAATGGACTGCCCAGGGAGGCGGTGGAGTCACTGTCCCTGGAGGTGTTTAAGAGAAGATTGGATGTGGCACTTGGTGGCATGGTTTAGCTGATGTCATGGTGTTAGGTTATAGGCTGGACTTGATGATTTCAGAGGTCTTTCCCAGCCTCAGTGATTCTGTGAGTAAGGGAGGTAGCATTGTCCGCACTGGCCCTGTGGCAGAGCCCAACCATCACAGCTTCACATGCTGCCCTGGCTTTGGGTCTGCCTGGTATTTTGGCAAGACCAGAATGTGAGGCCAAGTGCACTGAATGTGAGCAAATCTGAGCAATGGAGCTGAAAGCTCCTGTGAGAAGACAGATCCAGCCTTGATGATTCTGTGATTCTGAGTCTGAATTTGCACCCTTTAAAAGACAGGAGACATGAGTAATATGAATATCTGCTATGGTGGAATGTCATACCAAGAAGACAACACTGGAAAGGAACAAAATTGGAGTTTTGAGGTTTAAACCAGTCAAACAGTTGGACAGGTCTTTCCTAATGATGATGTTCCCTCCATCTGCCTTTTCAGAGATCTTTTACCTGCAGCAGGATGTGTTTTGCTCTGACACTACCTAGCTGCAGCACCACACTCAGAGAGTTGCTTCCAAAGCTGTATTTTGAGTTTCTGCTATGCACTCAAAGTCAACCTGAAAAAGGATCAGAGCATCGCCTCCAACTCTTACAAACCAGGCTGGCTGAGGCTTCAGCTGGGAGGGAGGGAGGGAGAAATCAATATGCTCTTTTTAGCATCAAATCAGTACAGCCAGCTGGCATGCAGATGGGCTGATGTATCATGTACTATCACAGGAGGTGTACCAAGGAGCAAGGTCTGAAGACAGTCACACATAGAGAAGGTTGTCTGCAGGGATTTGCTTATCCTAGAGGTGCTTTAGGTGCAACAGAAGACAGGGAGTCTTACAACTTGATGTCATGGACTGTGCTTCACAAAACACTCTGTGCTCAGGGGGTTGTGTTTGATGTTCATGTTGGGGCTAATAATGAGTATTTGTCTTGGGGCAGGTGGAAACTGGACTCCAATCATTGGCCTGGGTTGGAAGTGAAAACAGAGCATTAAGTAAATTTTGTCCTGTGCAACAGTTAGGAAGTTTATGAGGGGCTTTTGTATAAGCTTTTAGGTTGTTTGATGAAATAATTATGTTTGTAATGTATCTCTGTCCATCCTGTTTCTTGGAAGAGTGC
>VWYK01030414.1:50547-68779 GCA_013399775.1 Semnornis frantzii | reverse complement strand
CCTGACATTCTGTGATTCTGCTGCCCACCTGTGAGTGTGTCTGCTGCCCACCAGGTAGAAGCTCAGTGCTCCCTGTGGAGTGTGTAGGCCTTCCTGGCAAGCCTTAGCAGCAGGGCTTTGCAATGCCAGCTGTACCTCCAGAAGACCTGAGGGTCTTCTGCTGCCCATCTGCGAAGTTACCAGGTGAAGTGCAGTGTTTAGCTGTGACCGTGGCCTAAACCTGGCTGCAAGGACAGTCTGTTCAAGGACAGCAGAGTGCCACACTGAAATGAAGCCACCACATCTGGTGGTTGTTGTGCCTTTCTCTGCAGAGAGAGCTTTGCCAGCCTGGGGGGGCTGGTGTGCTGTGACCACCTTTGGGTCTGCCTCATCCCAGGCACCCTGTGGTACTTCCTCCTGTGTCCCAAGAGCTGCTCTTCTCCCACACCAGCATGTGGGAGCCTGGTCTGAACTTAAGAGTGGGAAGGAACCTCCCAAGGGAAGTAGTGGATTCTCCTGCAGTTTGAAGACTCAGCTTGGCAGGATGCTGAGCCAGCTCAGCTGAACTCCACCATCACCTTGGAAGGTTGGACCATGTTATCCTTGGGTAATCCTGGTGAACCTGGCATTGATTCTGTGAAGGAATGGTGACAAGTGGGATGCTTTAACTTGCCCTCTCCAAATGGGTCAGGTTACCAGTGTGGAAGGGAACTGCACCACAGTCTTAACCCACAGTCAATGCCTGATGGTCAGCCTGCGTTGAAATATGATTTTTACTTACTTCTGGATTCAGTACTTTTGGAATTTCAAGGTGAAGGAAAAGGCAAGTAAGAGCCCCAGCTGATTTTTGGAAGTTTCAGATCTTCATCTGCCTCACTGTTCTGCAAGATCAGGGGTTCAGCCCCACCACTCACCCTGATAGCAGCCTCCAGAGAGCCATGCTGGTTTCCTAGGGTGTTGGTGGCTCATTGGCTTAGATTTGAAACCTGATTTGAAACATCAGTGTGTTGTTTCCATGGACCTTTACATCTTGGTGCCTGTTCCTTGAGGGGGAAGGCATAATGTTGGCATNTGCCTGTTCCTTGAGGGGGAAGGCATAATGTTGGCATCTCTCTTCTACAGCTCCTCCAGGCATGGTGCGTTTGCTGGGTTAGGCACCACAGACCTCAGCAGAAAAAGGCTCCAGGAGCTCAGTGTTCCCTCTTCCACAGTTATTTCCCTTATGCTGTATTGAACCAAAACGGTGCTAAGTGTTACCAACATAGATCCCCAAGATCCAGCTGCATACGTTCTGTGAAGTGAAGCAAAGATCCTTTCCATGCCCTGATGTCAGCCATGGGCTGAGCACCATTTCAGCAGTGTGAAGGACCTGTGGGCTCCAACACCATGTGTGTGCACTGCTCAGGCTTCTGGGCTCTGGTAACTTCGGTGGACACCACCCTGCAAGGGCTGGTGAGGACATAAAGGTTCTGTGTGGTCCTGCAGCTGCCCCTGGCTTCCTTCATGCTCTTCTTGGCTGAGGTGTGCTGTTGCCACTGGCAATCTGTTCATTGTAACCAACCCTTCAGTACAGAAACAGTCTCCATTAAAAATGTCAAGGTCCTGGGAACAGAGATGAACAGTATCTCCATCCAGAGGAACAAGACTTGTTCTTTTAGATTTCTGTGTTGTGAAATTAAGGTGCAAACGACACCAGATATCACCACAAAACTATTTATTAAAGGGTAAAGTTGAACAAAACTGGGTGAGAGAGGGAAGAGGGGAGAGAGGGAACAACGGAGAAAAAGAGATAAGCAGGGAAGGAAAGGAACAGGGATTATATTACCATCAGCCACAGGTTGGGGGGGGGGAGAGAAGTATGCCCAGCCCAGGGACATCCTTCTGTAGAGTGGTTCCTCAGGTTATTCTGGTGGAGGTGCCCCAGTGGTGGTGGTCCAGTGGAAGTGCCCATGGAAGTGCTCCAGTGGGCAATGCTGAAGTCACTGCTGCAGGATCAGTTGTTAGCATCCTGTTGATCCCATAAGAAATTCCAGGGGATCGTCACTTCCACTGGAACTAAACCCATGAAGACCTTCCAATCTCCTGTGCCGGCACCTTGATCAAGCTGTACCATCTGGGCAGTGCCCAGGGGGACACTGGCAGCAGCACTGCTGGCTCCCAGGATGTTGTCAGATGAATGGCACAGGAAGTGGAAGGTGCTATTTCTGGTTTGGAATTATCATTATGCCTCCAAAGAGGGCTTCCATTAATAGCTTGGAACAGTCTGAGGCTGTTTGGGGCAGTAATCAGTCCTGAAAGTACTCCTTTTTTGTGGCTGTGCTCTTGATTTCATCTCCACCTGCATTTTTAGTGTTTGTTATTTGTGTCCTCACCAAAGATTGCTGCAGTCTGAAAGGTACTAAAGACAACTTAATCAGGTAGCTAAAAATACTTTTTTTTCTTCAAAGTAACTTTTTTTGTTGTTTGTTTGGGGTTTTTTTCTCCATCTAGGAAATATCCAAAAAGTGAATTCTTGGGGCACCCAATGAGAGCATTGGATTTGTGTTGGGTCCTTCTGTCTCAAAATTAGAAACCGCAACATAGACAATGGAGTTTATAAATCAGATATTAGACCTCATTCTCTGGTGGGAATGAAACGTTCATGTTTGCCTCCTTTTCTCTCCTTAACTTTGACTGCTGTGAACTCCAGGAAGAATAACCCTGCAGCTTTTCTCTCTCTATTTTTTTTCCCCTTTTTTTCTTGTTTTTTAATCTATTCATTTTATACTTTTCAGACAGATTTTTCCCCGGGGTGAAACAAAGGTTAACTGAAATTTCCTCTGTTGTGTACCTGAACGAATCAGCAGTTTGAGAAGGAAATCCCATTGATGGGCAGAGAGAGTGACAGGCTCTATTTAAAGAATTCCCCCGACTGTGTGGTAGACCAACCATGCCATGAATTTAACTGTTCCTGTGGTCCCCATACTTGTACCCACCAAAAGGAGAGAAAAACCTACTTTGTTCTGCAAATGTTGCGCTAAGCTTTGAAAATCATGAGCCAGAGAGGCTGCTGAATTGCCACGGCGGGCAGCGGCCAGGGCTGAAGACAGCAGCACTCTGGCAGGGACAGAGAACAGGCAATTGTGCAGCCTGCATAATGGGGGAGGCACAGCCATGGCTCTGTGCTGGATGCGCCTGCACCGTGGCTCTGTGCTCAACGTGCCTGCACTGTGGCCATGTGTCTGCACCATGGCTGTGTGCCTGCACCGCAGCTCCATGCCTGCATTGTGGCTCTGTGCCTGCAACGCGGCTCTGTGCTCGACATGCCTGCACCTTGGCCATGTTCCTGCACCACAACCATGTGCCTGCACCACATCTGTGTGCCTGCCCTGCAGCTCTGTGCTCGATGTTCCTGCACCCTGGCCATGTGTCTGCACCATGGCTGTGTGCCTGCACTGCAGCTCTGTGCCTGCACTGCAGCTCTGTGCTCGACATGTCTGCACTGTGGCCATGTACTTGCACCACATCTGTGTACCTGCACTGCGGCTCTGTGCTCGATGTGCCTGCGCCCTGGCCATGTGTCTGCACCACAGCCGTGTGCCTGCACCACATCTGTGTGCCTGCCCTGCAGCTCTGTGCTCGATGTGCCTGCGCCCTGGCCATGTGTCTGCACCATGGCTGTGTGCCTGCACTGCAGCTCTGTGCTTGATGTGCCTGCACCACGGCCATGTGCCTGCACTGCGGTCCTTGGCATCCTGGGCTGCACAACTGCATTGTCCTCTGGCTTTGCTGCACTGCACCTGGCATACTTCAGCCCTCTGCAGCCAGCAGCATGTGCAGCGGAGAGGGGAGCAGAGGGCCCTCGCCTGACAGAGGTGCAGTGTCTGTTGGAGAAACTGCCTCAGGGTTTGGCTGCACAGAGAAGAGCTGTAGGGCTGAACTCCTGCACTGGTCACAAGAGGCAAGACACCTGGGTGTTTGCATTTCTTGCTGTCTGCTTTCAGCAGCCAGAGCAGACATCTCTGCCTGGCTCTTCACTGCTGCCTGCTAAACTTTGTGACCTGCCAGCCTGCTGGAGAGAGGCAGCCCTGCCGTGGGCCTCAGCCTGGCGTGCTGCTGGGACTGAGAGGAACCAGCCTGCAGCCCCTCAGCTGTCAGTCTTGTCTGGCAGCATCAGCTGAGGCTTCTCCCATGGGCAATGGCTGCTTAATTTTGCTTAAAGTCACTTTAATAGCTCATGGGTTGGGTTTTTCCACTTCTGAAGGACTCTTCAGAAGTGTGGGGGTTTTCCACCTTGAAACCCTCCCATGCTTTTAGCTGCTGCCACCTTTGCTGCAGCTGAGTTCTTGCACTGAATGCACTTTAGAGGGGGCTGAGTTCTGCTGCGTGCTCACCACCATGTTTCTGGTTTGTGATGCCTCTCCAGAGCATCATGCTGGATCAGGGAATGCCTGCTGAGTGTCACAGGTGCAGCTGCACTGACAGAAGTATGCACTTACCTGTACCTGTGTGAGGCGATGTACAGTGAGACAGCAGGAGAGGCAAGCTTGTCTCCTGGCCCTGAGGACCATCTCAGAGCTCCTATCAGTGGCTGCCTGGGCTGATCTCTCTGGAAGCTGATGAATCTCTGTTCAGGTTGTGTTAAGGAGATACTGAGCTGTGAGCTGTTACAGGAACAGGTGTCACCTCCTCTCATCAGAGCAGCGCTGAGGAATTCCCAGGAGTGTCTAAGGAGAACACCACAGCCAATTCCATTCCCTCTCTGCAAGTGTTAATTCAAATTAGGTTGGCTGCTGGGAAATATTTCTGCACTGGAAGGGTTCCCGGACATTGGAACAGGCTGCCCAGGGAAACACTGGAGTCACTGTCCCTGAAGGAGTTCAAGCAGCCTGTGTGGACATGGTGCTTAGGGAAAGGGTTCAGTGATGACCCTTCAGTGCTGGGTGGATGATCTTGAAGGTCTGTCCCAAAGAAAGATGTTCTGTGAATAACTGGGTGACGTAGGAGGGCTCTGACTGCTGTGCATCTTCTGGCCCTGGTGCCTTGCAGACAGTTGTCTGTTGGGATGGAGTGGGCACCGTGAGGCACCAGAAACCCATGAGGTGGGACAGAGATCCACTGAGATCTGCTGGCTGCAGACCTGTTCCAGTAGCAGTTCTGGGACTTCTTCTTCTTCGGTGGGAGCTTCTGAACAGAACCACACACAGATCAGTATGATCCAAGCAATGCCAATTTATTGAATATGAACATGCATTTCTATACCCTTCCAATGGGTAGGGTTGGCCCGCCCATTACAAAGCAATTGGTCCAAATCATTAAGGGACAAGCCGATGCCCCAAGCAGCTGGCCCAAATCTCCCAGATGCAAACTCTTGTGGCATTCTGTAATTGGTGTAAGTTGCTAAGGCGCAAGCTGTGAGGGAACCAGGCAGTTGGTGCATCACTATCTGTTCAAAATGCCCCTTGTTTTGCTTTGATCCTGGTTGTTGCTTATTCCTCTGGAGGCTGCTTCCAGGTGGCATCCTTGGCCCTTTGGATAACCTTTTCACGTAGGCTGTGAAACTTCATCTCAAAATTAGCAGTTAGCACAGCTTGGATTGCTCACATATCCAGTTAATACAGAATGTTTCCCTACATGTTCCTTCCCTCCAAAGAGCAATGTTGTGGAGCACCTGAGCTAGGCTGTGCCAGAGAGCAGCTGGAGGAGGAACCTGAGGCAATATGAGGAGGAACAACTCCCTTTTTAGCTGACAGTCCTCTGTGACTGCAGACCAGAAACTGGGTAGCTGAGAAGCTTGTAGTGGCACAGGTGTGTGGCTGCAGATCCATACCCACATATGTGTGTGTGCTTGGGGTGTCTTGGTGCTCTGAAACCCGATCTGCCCTACTCTGCACCCTCAGGTGTAGGAGGCAGTCTCCATGTGGAGTCTGGGTGTTGTTTCGTATCTTCTCTCCTTGTGTTATGGAAGAATCAGAGAACCACAGAATCACCTTGTTAGGAAAACCTCTTGAAGATCCAGTCCAACCATTCTCTAACCCTGCCAAGGCTGGTGCTACCCCCCCAGCACCACAGCTCTGCCTTTTGGAAACATCTCCACAAGTGGGCGTTCATCCACCTCCCTGGGCAGCCTGTGCCAGGCTTTGGGAAATTCTGATGTCTAACCGATTAACTTCCCCTGGGGCAACCTGAGGCCATTTCCTGTCTTTCTATCACTTATTCCTAGGCAGAAGAGACCAACACCCACATAGCTCAAATCTCCTCCTCATCTTTTGTGGTGAGAGTTGCTACTGGTAAAGAAATAAACCCCTGTTGTGGAAAGAATGTAGGCTGCCTTCTCCACCAAAATCTGCAGCTGGCACTTACCCTGGTTCCAGAGACACACACAGAGGGTGAGCAACTGAGGAATACCACACGTAAGGCCTGCCGTGGCAGGTTGTGTTACAGTAAGACTGGGATCCTGTGCCCCAAACACAGCAGATCTCAGTGTTTGCAGTACCACAGTATGAAATTCTCTCTGGGTTAGACCATTTCTAGGGCTTTAAAGCTTACCATTTAAAATGTTCTTCACTGCTGCAGGAGCAGCTGGAGCTGCGTCCCGATGTGTCTGCAGCAGCAGAGGTCTGGCTGTGGAATGCAGCCAGGGCTCTGTTCCATAATTGCTGTATTAATGAACAGTCAAAATCCGGATTTTGAAGCCCACGTTTGAAATGTGTTTGCCCTTTAGGCATGGTGCTGTGCCAGCACAGTGTGAAGCAGCCAGCGTCACTGGTTAGCCAGAGAAGGAGCTCTGGGTGTGCTCTCCAGCAAGGAGCAAGGGGACTGGCAGCCTGGTGGTTTCTGCTCAGAGCCATATCCCTGTCCACAAACCTCTGCAGGGCAGCCCCAGGCTGCAGGGAGCACATGGAGGTGCACGGAGCAGAGCCAGGTGGTGACTTTCAGCAAGTCAGAACCTGTGGCCGATGGTGCCCTGTCTGGCCGCGAGGGTAGGTCCGAGCAGTTTGCTGCTTGTGGTAAGTCAGGGTTTGTTCCCTGTAAAGGGGTTGTACCCCTGGCAGGGTCGGGTGCTGATCCTCCTCCTCCTCCTTTCCCTTCCTCTGCCTTTCTGGAGCACAGGAGGGGAGGCTGCAGCACACCAAGCAGAGCTCCTGAACCTGCCTTCACCTCCGCACTGCTGGGAAGTTTACATTTCCATGCTGGTGGATGTGTGTGAATCTCAATGATCTCAAAACGTTCCTTTAAATAAAAGCAAGGCTGCTGCTTGCCACTCATCCTGTGCTTGGGGGCGCAGGACAGCCAAGGTGCAGCCCTCTGTACAGGAAAGGCCTGGCACAAACCTGCTGTTTTCATCTAAGCCCTGTCTGTTTTGCATCCTCTTCTGTCCCTCCTCCCCTGTCCTGCAGCTTGACAAAGCCATTTTTTCAGAGCAGCACCACAAGTTTACCTGTCTACCCTTCTGTTTTGTTTTGTTTTGTTTTTACTTGAGTAATGAAATTAATCTTCAAGATGAGATTGCTTTTAACACAGGAAGATGAGAAAGCAGGAGTAGAAACATGCTGACAATGTGCAAAGGTTTTGTTGATGCACTGTGGAAACACACAGGGCCCTGCCAAGGATGAGTTTTGTGTGCAGCTTCTGCACAGAAGAAGAGGGAAACTTTAAGAGAGATTGAGTGATTTTGAAGAATGCAAAGAAAGCGGTGGTAGCCCTGTTCCTGCAGACAGGACCCCCACCCTCAGTGCCAGTGTCCATCTGCAGCAGAGGTGCTCCACTGCCACACTGTGCTGGCTTGGCCTTGGCAAACGTCACTGGTGGAGCTCATTGCACCAACCTCTGCTCAATATGGAAACTGCAGAGAATTAGCAGATGTGCTTCATGCCTGTGCTTGGTCCCAGAGCACCCCTTCAGTCCCAAGAGGGGTCTGGGGCTGCTGGCTAGGGTTGTAGGGTGGAAGTGCATCATCCCTGGGGACCCTGAGGAGGTGACCGGTGCAGGGCTGTGAGCTGAGCCACCACTGTGTCCTCAGGCAGAGAGATGCTCCAAATCTCTGGTCCCTGAGTGTCACAGAAGGAAAACAAGGCTGTGGGTACTGCAGAGCAGGGAGAGCACGGCACAAAGGAGCCGTCAACGCACCCATGGTATCGCCACTGCAGGATGAGCAGAGGGCAGCAGCACAGGGTGGCAGAGGCATGCCCAGCGAGACAGCTCCAAGGAACCCGTGGGCAGCCCCAGACTGGAGGTGCCTGCTGGACAGGTTCATTCATCCAGATAGACTCAACCCAGGGGGACTGGAGATTGTTTGCCACCTTGAGCAGAGCTGAGTGATTTATTTAATGATTTAGTGCCAGGCAAAATGCTGTGGTCAAAGAGAAAAACAGCTGCGATTTTCCAGCTTCTCTCTAAAGGCTTCAGGCTGGCTGCATGAGCAGAGCTCCTCCTGCACACCTCCGTCTGCAGCCTCTGCCGTGAGTGCAAGCCACCTGCCATGGTGCAGCTGGTTCTGGTAAACCTGGACTTTGCTGGGATGTTTAATAACGGTACCGGTCCCTTTTGTTTGCTGTCTGGTTGGAGCAGGTCTGGTTTCCAGCATCAGGAGGGTTTGAATCGTTGTATCACAGTTTACACACACACCCCACCCTGGTGCAGCAGGGGATTTTGGCAGTGAAGAAAAGAAACTCCTTGGTTTGTGCGCGGGAGCGACGCACTCATGATTAGCAGGAGTTAACTGTTAGTTCTGGTGTGTGCCCTGCCAGCCCTCTGCCTGTGCCTTTCTGTGGAACAGGGCACTGACAGTGCTGGTGGCTGTGAATTACAAACACCTTTTGCTTCCATGAATGAATTTCCTTAACAGGCTTCCAAGTGGTAAACAACTCACTCAGACATGTCAGAGTATTTACTTACTTTGCATGGCTGGACACCAAAAGGCCTCACTTTCCCATGGGCAACACCACGACTGGCATCCACTACGGAGAGCTGACAGTGTGCTTTCCCTTCTCCTGCTCTGCTGAGACCAGAGAGCCTTGGAGAAGCAGTGTCCAGGGGTGTGAATGTGGCACCCCCTCTCCTGGTGCTGGCTTGTCCTGAATGATGCTGAGCTGGAGGATGAGCTGGGTGCTCTGGCTGTGCACTGTGGCTTGGGCGCGGCCCATCACCAATAGGGTGTTCGTGAAGGTCTGTGGTGGTTGTTGGCATCACTGGCACTGGTGAGTGCTGGAAATGAAACACCCAAGGGTGCTCTCCCGGGCAGGGCAGGTGGCAATGGCCACAGCTTTTGGATGTGGAACAGCAGCAAGCAGGTGTCACGTGCTTGAGTGACCTACCTGCGTCCAAGCGCTGCACGCTTCAGCTGAAATCACTGGCTTCTGCTAACGAGGGGCTGGGATGACATTGTGGGTGGCATGAGTTTCATTTCTAGCTGTCTGCCTTCTGTTGACAAGGAGCAGGGAAGTCCAAGTCAGTTGGGTAAACAGTGTTTGGCAGCTGCGGTGTGATTCGTGGACTCAGTGTGGGCACAGGCTGTGAACTCTGGCAGTGACCTCTGCAGACACAGAATGTCAGCTTGTGCACAGCTCCTGATGGTCACTGTGAAGGTGCAGGGCAGGTGGGCACCTCTGTGGGCACAAGGGTGAATGAGGGGTGGAGAGAAGGCTGTGGTCGTGCAGCTGTCTGCACAGTAATAGCAGCAAGCAGCACTCAGGTGCAGCACTTTTAAGCTGCTGTAGCTGCATCCCTCTTCTTTAACTCCTTGCCTCTTGTTTCCCTTCTCTCTCTGCACTCCCAGAGTTGTGTCCGAGGCAGTGCTGGTGTGCCAGATGGTAACTGTGTGTCACCCTGATTTCCTGCACCTTGCCCAGCCCTGTTTAGAAAGACTCAGCCTTGACTGCTGTGGTTGTACGTAAAGACATTTTGGCAGGCAGCAATGCAGAAGACACAGATTCTGCAAATTCACATGGAGGAAAAGTGCATTTTTGTTTGTTATATTCTTGTTCCCAGTTCTCCTGCTCTGCAAGGTCTGCACTGGAGCTGGGCATGCTATGAGGGCAGACAGGGGTGGGTGGAGCAGCAGCTGTGGAGCCCCTGTCTCTGGGGACATGAAATCTTGTCTGAACTGGGGCAGCAGGGGCAGGACGAGAGGGTGGTCTTCCTGTGGCTTGGACACCTTCTGAGGTGAATCAAGTCTGGTGCCAGATGGGCTGTAGTTTCCTTTCCTGAAGGAAGCACGGTGTTGCCTCTAGCAAGCCTTGGCGGGTTCACAGTCTGTTGTTAGCAATCACAATGATAAGAATGTAGTAGAAAAATGTTTGTGCAAATCCAGTACAGTTTTATTTCCTTTCTGCTTTTCAGGAGAACCTGATGTGGACTGGTCCATCTCTACTAAAGACTTGGAGGTAACACAGTCAAATTGTCCTGTAATTGTTTGTTCTGACCTTTACTGAGCAGGGCAAGACAACTGGGGTGGAAAACTCCATCACTTTTTAAAAACTCTGCTCTGCCATGCAGCTGAGGGGAGGATTTCAATCTCTGCCTGCACAAGAGGCATGTATGAGGTCAGTGGGAGGGAGAGAGTTGTTTCCAGCCTATTTTTTTCCCCTTTCCCCCCCTTTTAAAGACCTTCTTTACAATTGCAAATTGCAGATTTGGTCTGGACTTGTCTAGCATTGTCCCAGAAGTTCCCTCAGTGCCTGCAAGGGAAATGTGCAGCCTGCATCCCCACTCAGGTTGTGTTTGTACCCTGGGAAGAATTCCAGCTCCTCCTGGAAGGACTCGGCGGGTAAAAGTGTCTTGATGAGTCCGGGGAGAGCAAAACCTCACAACTGCCATGTTAAACATCTGGAGAGAGTGTCCTGAGGTGGGGGTTTGGACTAGAGCAGACTTCTCCACACTGCAGGTTCCTCTGAAACCAAACTGCCCATCTCAGCCCAACTGTGCCAGCTGTGACTGCAGGAAGTTGGACTTCCAGCTGAACACTGCCAGGCTTCCACATCTAACAAACACTGAACTACCAAGATGAACAGAGGGCTGGTGAATCCCTCTATGGGGACAGGCTGGGATAGTTGGGGCTGATGAGCCTGGAGAAGAGAATGCTCCAGGGAGACCTTAGCACAGCCTTCTAGTATCTGAAGGGGCTACAGAGGAGCTGGGGAGGGACTTAGGACAAGGGCTGGGAGTGCCAGGACAAGGGACACTGTCTTTCAGCTGAGAGAGAGGAGATGAAGAGTGGAGAGGAGGATGAAATTCTTGAGAGTGAGGGTGGGGAGACACTGGAACAGGTTGCCCAGGGAAGTTGTGGATGCCCCCTCCCTGGAGGTGTTCAAGGCCAGGGTGGGTGAGGCCTTGAGCAACCTGGGCTGGTGGGAGGTGTCCCTGTCGATGGCAGGGGACCAGATATGGATGAGCTCTCAGGTGCCTCTTAACCCAAGCCATTCCATGGCACCGTGAGCCCCAGGGGCAGACACCTTCCTCTGCTTGTCTCCTCAGGCACAGATCTCCAACTTTGGGGCCATGCGACGTGGCGCTGCCCGGTACTACACGGCTGACAAGAATGTCACCTGCAGGAACTGTGCCAGGCAGGGCCACCTGTCCAAGAACTGTCCTGTCCCAAAGGTGGGTGCCACACCTGCAGTATCTTTTTCTTATACCACTCTGCATCTGCTTTTTCTCATACCACTGTATGCTAGTTGATTATTTCATTGGAAGCTTCTTCTTTGTACAAAGGACATGGAATTGTTGGGGCAAGTCCAGATAAAGGGCATCAGGATGAGCTCCCTGGGAGAAGCTTCCTCAGCTCTGTGGCTGAGCACTGTGTCTCTGGTAGAGAGGTCCCTTTGCACAGTGAGGTTCCCTAGCAGCCTGTTTGCTGTGCAGTGCTGTGTGGCACAGCCCTCAGGCTAGCTTGTGTTGTCACAGGCTGGTTGCCAGGTTCCTCTGTCCTTTAGATTTTAAGGAAAGTAGCCCAGGAGGTGTTCAAGCAGGGTGCCCAACACTTCTGCAGGGAGTGAGACACTTTCTGTGCAATGGTTGGTTTTACTACATTCACTGAGCAAGGAACAAGGACACCAGACATGGAAGAAGTGCTTCTGGTGCCGGGTCCCAGTGGAGGAGGAGTAGGGAGTCTGTAGAGATACAGCCTGGAGTTTTACTCCTCTTGTAGTCTTTCCTTGCTGCAGTTCCTAGAAAGCTGCAGGCATTTGTTTGGGGTAGCTTCTTCTTAATCTCCTTTTCTGGTTGTTCTGGGGTTTTGTGGTCTTCTACAACATTGTCTCTGAGCTTCTTCCTTTCTTTGTTTCTGCACAGAGGGTTCCCCCCTGCTGCCTGTGTTCTAGGAGAGGTCACCTCCAGCATAGCTGCCCAGCCCGTTTCTGCCAGAACTGCTCCTTGCCTGGTCACTGCTTCAGGGACTGCCTGGAGAAGCCCTTCTGGAACAAGCACTGCAACCGCTGCAACATGCAGGGGCACTACGCTGATGTGAGTACAGCCCAGAGAGCTGTCCCTGGCACAGAACTGGGCACAGCACTGGGTACAGCACCTCCTCCCTGTGTTAGAGACTCATACAGTCACAGGCCGCCTTGGGCTGGAAAGGACCTCTGGAGATTGAGTCCAACCCCCCTGGCAGAGCAGTGTCACTCAGGGCAGGTTGCACAGGAACACATCCAAGTGTCTTGAAAGTGTCTGGAGAAGGAGACTCCACAGCCTCTCTGGGCAAGCCTGCTCCAGGGCTCCCGCAACCTCACAACAAAGAATTTTCATTTTGCATTGAGGTCTAAACTCCTGGGTTCTATCTTGTGCCTGTTGTTCCTTGTTCTATCAGTGGGGCACCACTGAAAAGAGCCTGGNCTCAAGAATTTCTTCCTCCTCTCCAGTTTCAATCTCCCCTCTTACACTCAAAGCCATTGTCCCTTGTCCTGAGACTCCCAGCCCCTGTTCAAAGTCCCTCCCCAGCTCTCCTAGAGCCCCTTCAGGTACTGGAAGGCTGCTCCAAGGTCTCTCTGCAGTCTTCTCTAGGCTCAACAGCCCCAGCTCTCTCAGCCTGTCCCCACAGGGAAGGTTTTCCAGCCCTCTGATCACCTTCATGGCCTCCTCTGGACCCTCTCCAGCAGCTTCAGGACCTTCTTGTGCTGTGGGCCCCAGAACTGGAGGCAGTGCTGCAGGAGGGGGTCTCAGCAGAGCAGAGCACAGGGGCAGAATCCTTTTCCTGTTCTGCTGCTCTCCCTGCTTTGGCTGCAGCCCAGCATACAGCTGCCTGCTGGGCAGCCAGTGACCACTGGTGGCTCCTGGGGAGTTTGTCATCACCTGACACCCCCAAGGCCTTCTCCTTAAGGCTGCTCTCCTCACCCAGCCTGGATCTGTGCTTGGGACTGCCCTGACCCAGGAGCAAGAACCTTATCCGTGGCCTTGTTGAACTTTAGGAGGCTGGCCTGGTGTCACCTGCAATCCTTCTGGGCCCCTGGACAGTTTCTTTGGAAGCTCAGGTATGACTGTAACATGAGGACTTATCCCCGTATCTCATAAATACCAGGCAGCAGGTTGTCTGTGTCCCTACTTTACCTTCCCTATGGCTTTGCAGTGCAGCAGTGGTTAGGCTGTATAAAGCTGGAGGAGAAGGAAGGTGTTTGAAGGCCTTTGAGTTTTATAGGATATACTGAAATACAACACAGACTTACCTGAAGTCTGACCAAACATTTGTAACTCTTTTTTTTTTTTAACCTTTTATGATTTAGGACATAAGGAAATGGCCTGAAATTGTGCCAGGGGAGGTTGAGCTTGACCGTGAGGAACGGTTTCTGTGCTCCAAGAGTGGTCAGAGTCTGTAACAATCTTCCCAGGGAGGTGGTGGAGTCCCCGTCCCTGGATGTGTTCTACAACTGTGTGACCATGGCAGTTGGGGGCATGGTTTAGTGGCCATGGTGGTGTTGGCTTGGGGACTTTGGAGGGCTTTTCGAACCCAAAGCATTCTGTGTTTCCATGATGTTATTATGGCTTTACACATCCCAGAAATTCCATCCTGTCCCTCAGAATGAAACTCTTTATGCTATTTTTGTCACTCAAACATGAACACTCCTGCTGCATTGTCTTCCTAACAGCACAACTTCAGTGCCTGCACATCCATTCCTTTGCCCTGAACTTTGGGGTTTTGAAAGTCAGAAGTATTTGAGTCTCTTTCTAAACATGTTCCCCCTACCTTTACTTCTCCTGTTTGGATCTGGACAGGCCTGAAGAGAGGGTCCTGGCCAAGCCTTCCCCTTCCCTGCATGCAGCAGTTTTACCTCAACAACTCTTCTGCCTGCTGCAGCCAATGTTCCCTGGCCTCTGCCATGCCTTCCACCCCTGTATCACAGAGTCATAGAGTAGCTGCATTTCAGGGGAAGGCTGAGCCTGTAGCTCACCAGTGGGATGTGAGAGACTTCCCCTCACATGCCCCCAAGCGCATCTCCAGGCAGGGGGAGAGTAGCTGTGTCCTGTCTTGTCTGTGTTGTCTGTCCTGCTGCTGCTGAAGGTGTCCCAGTGCTGCAGCAGGTGTGAGGAGTCAGCACAGGAAATCCCAGTGTCTGCATCAGGCTCACCACAGTGATACATGGGGCATGCAAATGGTGCTCAGCACCCTTGGGAGGTCACCATCTCCCTTGGTATTTGACCGTTAGCGACCTAAATCTGGCCTTCCTCTTCCAGCTGTTACTTCACTGTGCACCAGTGCTCCAAACAGCACTGACAACTTATTTCTGCACCTCCTTTCTGGTGAGCAGTCAGAGATGTCATCTGAAGTGTCCTTTCTCTGTCTCCCTGACACCTCTTCTGTCTTGCACATCTTATGGAGCCAGTTTTCATGGGGTTCATTTTCTGCAAAGGATTGTGAGTCCTCATCACCCCCAATGAAAACCCCACCTACACTGTGTAGATGGAATATCCCTACACATGTTCCTGCTTCTTGGGTGAAATCACAAAGGGTTGTCTCTGAAACCTCCAGGCAGCTCTCTTGTGCTCATGCACAACAGGCAGGAGGTTGCCTGAGCAGTGAATGCTGCAGGGTGACAGCAGGGTCTCATCTGCCCTGTGCCTGGTGGCATTGCAGAGTGCAGAGAGGAGGTTGCGAGGACACATGGCAGGGTCAGAGGGGTTAGGGAAAGCAAAGAGGTCTCCTCTGAAGACCTGATACAGGCCAGTGAAGAAAACAGGAAGTGTGTTGAACTCTGGCAAAGTGAAAGTGCAGAACTGAGGCTAAAAAAGGGGCACTTTGTAAAGGAATCAAAACCAGCCCTAAAACCTCCTTCATATCAGCAAAAAGCCTGTAAGAGCAGGAGATCTTGGCCTGAAGGAATGCTCAGCCAGGGCAAGGCTGTTGCTAACCACCTAAATAGCAGCAATGCTGACAGTGAAAGAAACCAAGGACATACCCACTCCGAGGCCCTGCTCTGTGGAGGCAACCATCAGAGGACTGATGGAGCTGCAGAGCACATTAGGGTTACCATTACCCTGAACAGTAACCCATTACTAGATCAACCCATTACCAGATCTGGGCAGTGACTGCCCAGAGGCTGTGGAGGAGCTGGGAGGTGACAACTTTGTGCCTGATCAGGAGCTGACACTTGTGTTGATCCTGAGGAGAGTGCAACCTGACCTGCCAGCTGGGCATCCACCTGAAACATGCACCTGGTAGTGGCCTGCTGGGGTGGACCTCTGGATGTGACATACCTGGGGGGGATCCAAGACTGCTTCTGTAAAGAAAATTTCATATCTTAAAAGGCTCTGGAGCCTCTCACAGGAGAAGGTCAAAAGGCACATGTGTTGGTTGACATGACCTGGCTGGCACAGTCTGCAGTTTCCAAAGGGCTTTTGATAAAAGTGCTCAGCAGGAGCTTTTAAGGAAACCGAGCAGGTGTAGAGCAGGAGGATGCTGGTGTGGCATGGAAAAGGGTGAAGAGTAAGGTGTGCTGAAAGAACAGAACTGTTCAGAGTGCCAGTAATGTGAGCCAGCTGTGCGAGCTGCCCCAGGACAGTGAGATGTGGAGGACAAGCTTTGGTGGCAGTCAGTGGCAGGCTACTTGAACACCCAGCTGGGGCAGTCCTGAGGCTCAAAACAGCTGAGTCTGAAGGATTGCTGAGCCTTTGAGCCAGTGTTTGCTGGGTCTGAGCTCCATGGTATGCTGAGCTCCATGAGCTCATGAGCTGGTGGTCTAACAACGTGGGTTTCACTAGAACAGCTCCAGGTGTCTCTGTCTCTGGTTGTTTCTGTAAAGAACTGAATCCTTCACAGGGCATTTAATCACACCCCACACACACCCCCAAGTTTCACTCAGCCCCCTTGCTGTGGCTGCTCTGTGTCAGCCTGTCAGGATGTTTCTGCTGCCAGACCACAAGCTTTGCTCTGAATCTGGGGCTAAATGAGTCCACAGCTCTCCAGAGTGCTCCAGAACATCCAGAGCATGCTGCTGCAGCCCTCAGAGCAGACAGTAATGCAGTGATAGGGAAAAGTCAGAGTTTGGTGGCATCATCAGGTGCTTCGTATCCATTGCTTTGTCTTCCCCAAGAAACTCAGATCACATTTGCTATGACAAAAAGGATGCAGAGCAAGCTGCTGTGACTCTCCATGGTCATACTTTTGTCCGTAAGTAAAAAAGTTTTGCTTTGTCTTCTCCAGGAAACTCAGATCACATTTGCTATGACAAAAAGGATGCAGAGCAAGCTGCTGTGACTCTCCATGGTCACACTTTTGTCCACAAGTAAAAACGTTTGGGCCACAGAGGAGGCCACAAAGGTGATCCAAGGGGTGCAGCATTTCTGCTGTAAGGACAGGCTGAGGGAGCTGGAGGTGTGCAGCCTGGAGAGGAGAAGGCTCCAGGGGGACCTTAGAGCTGCCTTCCAGTGTCCAAAGGGATCCTGCAGGAAGGCTGGAGAGGGACTTTTCCTGAGTGTGTCTAAGGAGAGGCCAAGGGGGAATGGTTGAAGCTGAGGTGGAGCAAGGTTAAACTGGATCTGAAGAAGTTCTTCAGTAGGACGGTGGTGAGACTCTGGAACAGGCTGCCCAGGGAGGCTGTGGATGCGTGCTCCCTGAGGGTCCATGGCCAGGCTGGATGAGGCCTTGAGCTATGAAATCTAGTGGAAGGTGTCCCTGCTCATGGCACAGAGATTGGAGGTGATCTCTAAGATCTCTTCCAACCTGAGCCATTTTGTGAGGCAGTTCAGTGATGTCCTTTGCTGGTTTGAATTGGAATTGTTCTAAGTCATTTAAGACATTGTCAGGGTAATCAATTTGTCATCTGTTGGGTCAGTCTCTTTCCCTGAGACAGCCCTGAGGATGCGTAGAGGCATCTTACATGAAATCATTTTGGAAGCAGCTCAGCCTCAGTTGTTCTCCAGCAGTTTCCAGTGCAGCTCTGTTTGTGTCCTGCTGCCCTGGGATGGATCACCCTGGGCACTGTGTGCAGAGAGGTGTGCACTTGTGCAGGTGCTTGTGCTCTTACACCTGCACCCTGCAGACCCCATGTAAGGCTGTCCTGTGTTCTGCAGACTCAGTGGCAGTTAGGTGGATATCTTGAGGCATGTGGTAACCAGCCTCACCAGCGAGGTGCAGGGGTGAGAGTGGAGCTTCGTAAACGGGCTGTGTCAGGCAGGAGACAAGGCAGGGTCTCTTCATCTTCTCCATTCAGAACAGCAGGTGAGTGCTTGATGAGCTGGCCAAGCTCATCCTAACAGACAGCAGTGCCCAGGTACCCAGCACTCTTCACCCATGCCATGTCTGCTGTCCTGATTTGTGCAGAGACAGCTCTGTGTCTGCCCACCCCAAGATTGTTGGGAGACAGCCAGGTTCCTCGACCAGCATCTTCTCCTTGTGTCTTGACACCTCCTCTGGCTGTCAACTCCCATCAGCCTGTCCCAGAGGATGTCCTCTGCCTTTGTCATTTTAAGGACCCATGTTGGTGTTTGTCACAGAGACATGGTTGCCTCTGCGGACTGTGCTGGAGGCACAGGAACAAGTTCAGAGGGTTGGCTGGTAGCCTCATTGCCCACTGGTCCCACGCCTGCTGGGAGTGCCACAGGCCCTTAGTCCCTTCTGGGCAGCAAACAAGGAGTTTGTCCTTCTTCCCTCGTTCCCCCTTTTTCGTGCCTGCAGTGAGTCGATGCCCGCCTAACCCTGGGATGCCAGCACTGTGAGGGTCAGAAGGGATCCCCGAGCTCCTGGAGCCCAACGCCCCTGCTAGAGAAGGTTGCTCCAGTGGGCGCTGCTGGTGATGGTCAACGTGAAGGAAGCGTTACCGGAGCCGGGCCCGCGCCGGTGCCACCC
>VWYK01030414.1:34500-47403 GCA_013399775.1 Semnornis frantzii | reverse complement strand
AATAGAAACATTAAAGCAATCTGTTCTGCTTCTTGTTTACAACTCGCCTGACACCCGGCTGCTGAGGATTATTGCATGTAACAATTATGTTCTGATTAGGATAGAGGTTAAGGGCAAAACCAGTAAAATATGGCTGTTCCTGCCGGGAAGAAGGCAGGGCACCCTGTGATTTAATTTCCAAAACGTTATGTAAATGCAGTGCCAGCATTCACACCAATTTCTGTATTTTGCAGCACTAACTGCAGTTAAGAGCACGCTGCTCTCCCAAACTTCCAGCCTTTAGAGGAAAAGGGGAGAGAGAAAACTTACTGGCTTCCTGACAGTGGCAGGGAGTGTGTTAAAGCAGTGTAAAATTCAATTAAACTGTCTAGCCAGGTTTCTGAAGCTGAAATGCAGACCCTTTCAGTTAAGCTTCTTATTTTCCTGTGACCGACACCGGTGGATGCTGTGTTATGCCAAAACCAACAGGCTGTAAAGCACCTTGTTTCATGCTCCTAGCTGATCAATATTTTTATTTTCCAGGCTTGCCCAGAAATATGGAGGCAGTATCACCTAACAGTAAGTAGAAACACCTTTTTTATTTTCTTCTACACCCAGCCTATTTACTCTTCTGTGAACTGCTGACCATAAAATATAGACAAGCATCTTCTGTGGGAAGATAATAAACATCTAAAGAGGTTTTGAGCTGAAGAAAGCAATGAAACACTGCCACTGCTTTTTTAAGCATCTTTAGAAATTATGATTTGGTTTTCATAGTGGAATCTTTAAATTAGTGCCTCACAGCACTCTCTCCTCTCAGCAACTGCCCGTGCCCATGTAAAAGGCGATGAGATCTAAGCTGAGATGCGTAGCAGCAGTGATCCCATCTCAGAAATTCCAGATGCTGGTAATTAGCTGCTGTGTGTGACAGAGCTTTCTGTTTAAATGAGTGAAATAAGCCTCAGCCAGAGTGGGGATGCTCATCTGAGGAGATACTTCGTAAACTTCAGCAGACAATTTATGGTGGGTAAGGACCTGGCTGTGTCTTCCTCTTGGGCCTGTGTTAGCTGATCTTTAGTCCCTGAAACAAGAGAAGAAAACAAAACTTTGTCCACTGCACCAGTGTTCTACTGAAGATATTTCCCTGGTGTGCAGAGCTGAGATAAAAATTAAACAAAATGTGCACCAGTGTGACTAACGCTGAAACCTGGAGCGGCGTTTGACTGGTTAAAGCAATGCTCAGTGCACTGCTGTCACACATCTTTAGTGGATTCATTTACAGAATTGCTGTATATAAAAACACCTTTAGAAATGTGGATTTTTGCTGCTTATCTGAGCCTTTGCTGCCCCTGCTCCCCGGATCAGCCTCACCTGCGTTTAGCTGTTGCAGATAATTAATCACTGACATCAACTGAAAACAAAGCAGCAAAGTTTGTCCTCTACTTTTCTTCATGGCTCTGTGCTCTGGGTTTTTTTCCTCTGGAGCAGTAAACTGGACATGCTTTATAATGTGTTGCTTCCACCTCTGCATGGTGCTGTAATGCTCTTTTTTAGGTTTTGGGTTTGGGTTTTTTTTCCCCTCTATTTTTGCTTCTAAATTCAAGGAATAGTAGAAATCGGTGCTTAAAACCTCTCACTTGTCTTTTCAGCATCATGGTTTACAAAGATCTGCTCTGGAAATCCTCCACCTTTTCTGAGCATTTGCTTATATTTTAAGCAGAATTGGTGTAGCCTTTTCCAAACAAGCAAACAGGGAAAAAAAAAAAATTAAAAAGCAAAACAAAAGAAAGCCCCTCCAAACAACAACAAAAAGAACCCAACAAAACCCACAAACAAAAAAACCCACAAAACCAAACAAAACCCCCTACCAACAGAAAACAAACCCCACGGTGAGCAAAAGGTGTCTCACCGAGCACTTTTTGTTTGCTGCTTTAAAATTTCACTGTCATCCCTCAGGGTGCTTGTAAAAACAGTTTCTGAGATACTGATGCTGTTTGGACTCTTGTAATCAGGCAGGTGGGTTAGATGCAGCTTGTGCTGGGTCCTGTACTGAGGGATTAAGATTTGCTTTTATTTTACTCTTGTTTGCCACTGAAAATTCCCCATCAAGAGAGCTGCAGTCCACACGTAGAAAATTCATATTTTTTGTAAGGGAACTTAAACCTGACCCAGGGGCAGAATTTGGGATATGTAAGGCAGAAAATTTTAGCCGTGCATTCTGCAGAGTGCTCAGTTCAGCCTTTCCTGCATGTAAAGCTGAGGAGGTTTGTCCAAATCAGCCTGTGTTAAGCAGGCAGCAGTGGTGAACACGAGCATTTGTTACAAGCACCCTTTGGAATGGCATTCTTGCTGCATTTTAGAGACATTTTGAAACCTGGTCAAATCTGGGTATACAAAGATAAACAGACTGTGGAGCCAGATCCTCACTGCTGGTTAAATCATTTAACGTTTTGCAGTGAACCTCAAATTGTCTGCAAGTAATCCACAGTTCTGATACTTTGCACATCTCTCTTTGGGTTTCTTTTGGTTCTGGTTTTGGGTTTGGGTTTTAGGGGTTTTTTATTGTTGTTTTTGTCTTTTTTGGTGCTTTTTCGTTGTTTGTTTTGTGGGTTTGGGTTTGTGGGGTTTTGTTTTGGTTTTGTTTTGGGTTTTTAGTTGGGTATTGTTTTTGTTTGGTTTTGGAGGGGTTTGTTTGTTTTGTTTTGTTTTTTGGTTGTTTGTTTTTTTCTCATGGGCAGACTGATTTTGGCTCGGAATTCAATTTAGTGCTCTGATTAAGCCAGGAATTTAAGTAGCAGTGGTAAAAGATATGTTCCATGTGAGAAGTAAGTTATAACCTTAAGAAGCTGCTTTATCTGAATGGTTTAAATGTTTTTGAGTCCTAGCCCGAGTGATACTATTTCGCTGTTCTCTGCAGCCAGTGCAGGGCAGCCAGCGGTGCTCTCTCAACAGCCAAAGCTGCCACAGAAACGTTCGCTGTATTTACCGATGGACTTGTGGCTGGAATTGGAGATCTGTTGCTCCCGGGTCTGCACGGTGTTATCTCACTGTAGAAATTAGCTCAATTTTAAGTAAGTGCAGTTTCCCTGTTTTGACTGTCTCTGTACAAACGGGGCAGCAGTTCAAAAAGAATTAGCAGTTTTTGCAAAACACAGCATTGTGAGTTTGTAAAGCCCTGCCGTGGCTGTCGCTGCACCGCGGAAGCTGCAGAGAGTTTTTGCTGTTTTCGTCGTGGCTACAAGCAGCAGATTAAGGCTGATTTCGGTAAACTGACGAGGAGCGTTGCGCCGGCAGCTGCCGCTGAGCACAAGCCGAAGCAGGCGTCCAGGCTGTGACCCAAGGCCGTTTTCGCGGCGTTCCTCAGCAGTACCCATCACAAACTTGGGTGCCTTGGTGCCGTGAGGTGTCGTTAGGTGGTTGCGCTGTGGCACCGCCAGGCAGCCGCCTTGCAGCGCTCTCTTTTGTCAGGCTCTCGACGGCTCCGCGGCTCCGTGTGCCTTTGCTCGGAGCCGGACTGCCATCTATTGACTCCGGCACAGCCCTGCACGGCGCCGGGGCCGGGTGGAACAATGACTCGGGAGCGAACCCGTCCTGCGGCTGTGGCTGCTGCCCGGCGTTTGTTTGCGTTCGCCCTGCTGACAGATGCTGGCACGTTACAAACAATTTGTTGTGCGGGCAGAAATGTCTCACTCCAGCCCAAACCGGCTGCCGGCGCCAGCAGCCTCACTAGCAGCCGAAATGGCAAAAAGGATTATAAGTGGAATATTTTAATTTGCCTTTTGATGGAAAAGGAAAGATTATCATATTGTATTCAATGAAGCTGAAATTTAAAGGCTCTGTGATAATCGAAGCTTTATGAGTGGATGAAGTCAGCTTCTTTAAACTTGTTCTTTCAACTCTGTTAACTAAAATTATTCTGAAGAAAACCAAAAAACCCCACAAAACCTCAGTCAAAGTCAGCATAACAATCCAATTCCCATTGTGGTTTAAAATAATATTTAATAACCTCTCTAAGATGGTGATTTAAAACTTTCACGAATCCTTTCCTTTGTGCCTGCTCTCTGCATCTTTCTCTGGTGTCAGAGGGGGGAGATGACGTTTGTCACAATATTTGGAGTTGCTCTCTGTGTAGGTGTCTGTTGGCAGTCAGTGGGTCGGTTCTGATACCTGCTGGCATTGATCAAAGGCGTTACTGTCAACTTATTATGAGATCTTTTATCAGTCTTTGTGGCAGACACAGAAGGAGCAGTTATGATCACACCTTGCTGCCGCGTAAATAGCAACGCACACGGCTTCTTCTGCGCGTCCTGGGCAGCTCTTTGTTCTAGGTTATGGGGAAGCTTAGTTTACAGCTTGTGTCTTTGTCAATATAAGATGCTCCACAAGCCCAGGGAACCATGGTCTGTGCTCCAAAGGATGTGCCATCACCTCCGCTCTTCATCTCAGGGCTGCTCTTGACAGTGATTTTGCACCCTCAGAATGCATTCCTGCTCCCTTGCTGTTTTGTATTTCAGCTATAAAGGCAGAGACACTCACCAAAGACTTTGTGCTTGTGGAGGCCAGTTTAGAGCAATCTAGCTGAGAAAAAAAAACAGTCAGTGCAAAATCTTGTGAGATCAAGGCAACAATTTTCACTCCTTTGGTTGAGTTTTGCAGTTTACAGGGTCCCTCAGTCTGACAGTGCGTTCCAGGTGCCTGTCCCACACAGCTCCCACTGCAAGGATGTCTGGGCTGGAGAAGTGACAGTCTCACCATGCCCCAGGCCTGGAGGTTCTGCAGGACACAGACCTTCTACCTCAGTATGGAACTGCTGTCAATGTTGACTTTGGATGTGCAGTGAGGTGGGAGCTGGCCTTCAGTGGGGTTCCACTCCATGGAAGGAAGGAAGCTGCTTGAACTGGTGGATGGGACTTGAGTCTAGAGCCACTCACGTCCTGTAGGTCACCCTGTGACTTTGCTGCTGGAGTGACCCAGTGAAATTAAGGGTAGATTTTGTGCTGCTGTGAGCAGTTGTGTCCACCCAACAGATGACATCAGTGGAGAATAAAGAGGAAACTTATTTTCAGCATATAGTGACCTATGTTTTGTCTCAGGCATGAAGCTGTACCACTTCTGTGCAAGTCCCCTGAGGTGTAACTGAGCCCGTTCTGCACGGGGGTACCCAGAAGAGGTGCCAAGGGCCACCCTGGCTATTTGGCCATGAAGCAGGGCATGTGCTAGCTGCAGAGGATTCCCTGCACGCACTGCATCGTCCAAAGTGACTCACAGTGCACAACAGCCAGCTAAGGAGCAGGCTGTAGATGAAATAATCCAGGAGCAAAGAAAACTGCAAGCATTGGTGTCGCCTGCAGTAAAAATCCAGAGAGCAGTGGGATGCTGCACCTAGAATGGGCAGAGCGCAGTGCTCATGCCTAGCTGTTTCTGGGTGCAGATGTGTGTGCAAACGCAAGGCCTGCTCGAATGAGACATTTTCTTTCTGCAGGGCCTGCTCATTTTTAACAATCTCGTCCTCCCCTTGTGCTGCCCTGGCTGTCAGGACTCCTTCGCCCATCCCCTGCCTTTGCCAGACTCATTTATATTAAAGCTCCTAGGCCAAGATGGCCACCAACAGAGCTTTAGAACCATCAGAATTTTTAACTAGCAGAAGCTATCATTTAACATGCTTTTTGACAGTTTGTTAATCTTACTTTTAATCCACTTACACAAAAGAAGGTGAACCAGGAGCAGGCTGTTTCGGCCTCTGTGTGTTAAGAGACAAGCAGGGACAATGCAGCTTTTGTGTTTAAATGTTGCGCTGGGGTTTCTTTGTGTGCGTTATTTTAGAGCTCCTCGTGGCCCGCCACTCTTTTCCTGCGATGAAAATGTAAGCAGTGCTGCTGGAAGGCAGCTTGTGCCCTTTACAATTTGGCTGTTGAAAAGAGAAGAGGTAAGGAGAGAGCAAGCACTGGGTTTCAGGGGAGCCATGCAGGTTCTGGTGGTGAGGGAAGGGTGCATTCAGGAGTGCTTCAGATGCAGGTCAGGCTTGTTCAGGTACAGATTAGACCCATTCAGGTGCAGGTCAGACCTGTTCAGGTGGAGGTCAGACCTGTTCAGGTCCGGGTCAGGCCTGGTGGTGTGGCACACAGAGACCAGGTGGCCACAGCCGCTGTGGACATGGCTGTGGCCTCTGCACTTTTGGCCTCTGCATGCTGCAGGCCACAAGACAGCTGCATTCCTGAGAGAGATGTCAGTGCTGTGCCAGGTTCTCCTCAGATGTTTTGGGTTGTTTCTACTGATTCCAGTAAAACCAGCACTTCGTGGCACTGTATTTTCCCCTGCTGTAGGATCTCAGAGTGTGTCAGTGCTTTGGTGGCTGCTTGGTTGCAGGGAAAGCAGCCCAAAGCTCCTGGAGATGTGTTTGCAGTATAAATGATCTGGATCGCAGGAGACAGACACCTGATTGTGGTGCTGTCCGCATGATGCCCTGGAGAGCAAAGTGCCTTTTGGGTGCATGTGTTCATCGAGATTTCATGTGCTCTGGTGATGCTTGGTAACCCCCTTGGCCGGAAGGAGGTCAGGCAGGTCTGCCACCAGAGCTGGCAGATATTTTGGGTTTAAATTATCCGCTTGCATTGTCCCAGCTCAAGCCCTGCTGCCTATACTGATAGGTGATGAGGATGCTTCTGAAATGCCTGACCACCCAGCACAGAGGCCAGAGCTGCTTTGCCGTGCCGCCCAGAGGCTCTCTCCCACTTCGCTTTGCAGTCTTTGTTTTCCTGCTAATTGTGATTTGTCTTGTGTTAACGTTCCAAGTTTCAGGTGCTTCTGAGGCTACCAGAAACCCAACCCCAATGTCTTTTTCTGTGTATTTTGCAAAAGACAGTATTCTTTTGGAATTTGTTTGGATTTTTTTCCAAAAAAAACTAAGAGAATTTCAGGTCCTGAGATGTGCTGGTTTATGAGTACAAAGCATGTGCTGTAGCTTTCAGTATGCTTCTGTCCCAATTTTTACTTGGAAACCGTGTTTAAAATACTGCAGGAAAAACAAGTAGTTTTCAATAACTTTCTATAAATATATATTTTTAAAACAGTGTTTATAGTTGGCCTTTTCCTGCAGTAGTTGTGTTCTAACTGACACCCCTGGCCAGGCATCAGCAGCCAGTACCTATGTGGCTTTTGTGGGTTGGTTCAGTTGGAAATAGGAAACTCAGGCTGTTCACCTGTGACATGCTTGCCAGGCTGGCCTAGGCTGCTGCACAGACCCAAGGGGCCATTCTGGGTGGCACTGGTGGTATCTTCACTAGCCCTGCACCTGCTGCCACTTACCTGAATCATGCCATCACAGCGGCAAGCACACCGGTGTTCTCTAACATCTGCCTCCTGCTCTTCCCACTCCATCACCTCAGAAACTAAAAAAACCAAAGGTGCTTTCAGGCTGGGGATTAAAGACTGATCCCATCATGATCAGAAACTGCACTTTGGTATCTTCCTGGGAGCAGTCCGGAACTGGGTGGACTAGTAGACTTGACTGGCTGAACTGAGTGATTTTTTTGATTTTGGGGTTCCAAATAACCTCAAAATGTTTGCCTTTGGGAAGCGGCAATCCCTGGCTTCAATATGCACCTCATTGTTGTGTAAGGAACTCTCTTGTCTGCAAAGCAACCTTTTGGGCCTGCCTTTATGTGGGAGAAGGAGAGGAGCATGGGATGGAATTTGATGTATTTAAATATTGCGGAGGTTTACCTCTACGTTAAGCTATGTCCTGCATACCTGGCAGGCTGTTTGTGTGGGCCGTGACACTTCCCGAGTGCTGAGCCAGCAGTCCCGGAGATGAGGAGCATTTGGGGCTGGAAACTGCTCCCTCCTGTGCCAGCTGCGGGCAGCAGCCTCTCCGTCCTCCACACAGACTGCCCTGCGCATCCCTCCTGTGCCCCAGGCAGGCAAAAACTCTATGATCCCTATCTCCATAATATGCCAAAACTGTTGGGAAAGGGCTTAACGAAACAGAGAGCAGGAGAGTTGTGGCATAGCTGCTGCCACCACACCTCCCCATCGCATACATAATGGTGGTGCTGCACAGGGGCAGGGCCGGGCTGTTACTGCGTTTAATGCTGGCAGACTTGGCAGAAAAATTCACCTCTCCTTTGCTATGAAAAGGTGAACCTGGACAATCATTTAAATATTTTCGTATGACTTCAATTATCAAGCAGCTTAATCAGAAAAACAGAATTTTCAGTGGAATGGGATTTGCAGTGTGTCTCTGAAAAGGATTTTGTTTCAGGCAGAAAAAGTAAACATTTTCATGCCTTACTGTCTGCATGCTCCCTGAAACCTACTCCTCTGACCTTGGTGTCAAGAGGTTTCTTCTGTTTTGTTAGAACTCGGAGTTGGTTTAAAAGTTCCATAGGAAAGGAAACATTTCCTGCCCTCTATTACACCTTTTAAAACTTATAAAATTGACACTTCCACATGGGTCTGGATATATTTTGGTGTGTTTTCATATTTTGTAAAGAGGGAAAAATGTCACTGGAGTGTAAATCTCCACGTCTTGCATGGACATAGTCCCCAGCTAGGAGAGCACCTAGCCTGTAAGATGTGCACCCAGAAGCTGCTTGTGCATTGCCCACTTTAGCCGCACAAGAGCTGTTGGACGCTGCTGTGCTGGTGCTGTGCATGGTGACACATTGAGGCTCCTTGGCAGTGGCAGCATGCAGAGCCTGACACCAGCAGCAGCCCAGGTGCTCGTCCTGGCATTGTTCCACGTGCCGAGAGCAGACAGCAACTCGTGCCAGTGAGATGGTGACCTGCTCACGTTATGCTCAATCATGTTAATGGTCTGTGGATTAGGAGTGCCTGAGACACTCCCTGGCTTAACACTGAGGTGTCTGTCAGGTCAGGGCTCACATCGTGTTAGGTGGTGCCATGTGAGGAGCAAAGTTGCCATCCCCTGGGCAGAATTATCCTGATTTTGAGTTTTGGAAAATCCAGCACAAAGGGAGTGAAAAGGAAGCAGAGCCACTTGCAGAGCAGTGAGCGGTGCCGGGCTGCGCACTGCCAGCAGCACTATGGCAGTGCCAGAGAAGCCTTAAGAGAGCTGTGAGTTGGACCAGATGATCTTTAGGTCCCTTCCAACCTGAGCCATTCTGTGTATGTGCCTTGGTGCCCACTGATGGCAAAGGATGGCCTCCGTTCTTGGCTTCGGGGGGAGTAGACAGGCCGTCAGTGTTAACTGGCACTAAATCAACAGCTGACAAACACAGCTCAGTGGCCACCAGTATGGCTCAGAACTTGGCACAAACAGCTACCCACACACTTCACTGGTTCTGCCTGTACCTCATATCCAAGCACACCATGGCCCAATCCAGCCTAGCAAGGCCCCTTTTGCTGATGCCTCAGCAGTGCTGCAAAGCCTTTCCTGTGCCCCTGCCTATGCTGCTGCCATGCTGTGGCATGCTTTGACTCTCCAGTCGGTGCCTGGTTTAGCTTTTCTCAGAGCCAGAATCAATTGCACTGATTTAAACCTTTAGAAAGCTTTGCCTGTGATGCCCAGACTCTGCCTGACTTACATTTCGACGGCCAATGAGGAGGGTTACATTAATTCTGTAGACTATTCAGAAAGTCCCAAGTCATATTAAAGCAAAGATGTTACAGGAATTGAGGTTGAAAAGATTAAATTTTGTAAAGGAGGACATGGGGAAAAGGCTTTTGATTGTGGAGAGGTCTTGGAAAGCGAGCTCCAGCACAAACCTGCTCCTGACTTCCCTCTGCTCTAGCCCCTTCTGTCCTGCTGCAGCGCCCTGCGCTTTCCACGCTCACTGTATGCCAGCGGCGGTCAGAGCCCTTCGGGTGCTGCCTGCCTGTCGAGACCGTGCCCTAAGAAAGTCGTTTCAGCGGTGGTGCTGCCGCCACCTGCACCTGACTGCGAGCAGGCGATGCATAGGTTAAAGGAGGCAGGAAGGAAGCCGAAAATCATCAGCAAAGACGGGGAAAATAAATCTGGGGGCTGCGTTGGGCTGCCCGCAGCAGTCGCTGAGAACGCAGCCCCGTGGCGCCGCCGCTCCGCTCCAGATTCAGCTGTTCCGCAAATGCTGCTGCGCACAGCACCGGACAAGTGTGTGTGTGTGTGTGTGTGAGCAGGGACAGGATCGGTGCTGAGGTGCGAGCGTGTTTGTCAGAAGGAACAGGATCGGTACGCCGCATGCACAAGTGTGTGTGTCGGTGTGCACAGGCTGGGCTGTTGGTGTGCATGTGTGTGTGTGTGTCCACATGCTGGGCTGGTGGCATGCACATGTGTGTGCACACACTGGCACATGCTGTTGATGTGCATGTGTGTGTGTGTGTCCACATGCTGGGCTGGTGGCATGCACATGTGTGTGCACACACTGGCACATGCTGTTGATGTGCATGTGTGTGTGTGTGTCCACATGCTGGGCTGGTGGCATGCACATGTGTGTGCACACACTGGCACATGCTGTTGATGTGCATGTGTGTGTGTGTGTCCACATGCTGGGCTGGTGGCATGCACATGTGTGTGCACACACTGGCACATGCTGTTGATGTGCATGTGTGTGTGTGCATCTGAATGTGCACACGCTGGGTTGTTGGTGTATGTGTGTGTGTGTGCGTATGCACAGACTGGGCTGCCGGTGTGGAGGTGTGTGCGTAATTGCCCAGGTGGCCAGGAGAGCAAATGGCATCGTGGCCTGTATCAGTAACAGTGTGGCCAGTAGGACAAGGGAGGTTATTCTTCTCCTGTACTCAGCACTGGTCAGGCCACACCTTGAGTACTGTGCCCAGTTCTGGGCTCCTCAGTTCAAGAGAGATGTTGAGGTACTGGATCATGTCCAGAGAAGGGCAAACAAAGCTGATGAGGGGCCTCAGCACAAGTCCTATGAGGAGAGGCTGAGGAAGCTGGAGGTGTTAAGCCTGGAGAAGAGAAGGCTCAGAAGTGAGACCTCATTGCTGCTTACAGCTACCTGAAAGGAGGTTGCAGCCAGGTGGGGTTCAGTCTCTTCTCCCAGGCAACCAGCAACAAAACAAGGGGACACAGTCTCAAGATGTGCCAGGGGAGGTATAGGCTGCATATTAGGATAAAGTTCTTCCCAGAGAGAGTGATTGGCACTGGAATGGGCTGCCCTGGGAGGTGTTGGAGTTGCCGTCCCTGGAGGTGTTCAAGAAAAGACTGGTTGGGGTACTTAGTGCCATGGTCTAGTTGATTGGCTAGGGCTGCGTGATAGGTTGGACTGCATGATCTTGGAGGTCTCTTCCAACCTGGCTGATTCTGATTCTATATTCAGTGAAATGTGTGTGTGTGCGCACATGCTGGGCTGTTGGTGTGCATGTATGTGTGTGAGTGTGTGAACACTGCACTGTGGGCATGAACCTCTGTGTGTATCAGTGTGCTAATGCTGGGCTGGTGGTGTGCACATTTGTGTGTGTGTGAGTGTGCAAAATCTGGACTGTTCGGAGGAGTGTGTGAGTGTACCCACACTAGGCTGCAAGTGTGCATGTGTATGTGTAAGTGTGCACACGCTGGGCTTTTCATCTGCATGTGTGAGTTTGCACACTCTCGCCTGTTGGGGGGTGTGTGTGTGTGTAAGTGTAAGTACACAGGGGGCTGTACTGGGCTGTTAGTGTACGGTTGGGGGTGTGAGCGTGCACACTCAGGGCTGTTGGTGTGCAGATGTGTGTAAGTGTGCAGATGCTGGGCTGCTGGTGTGCGTATTTGTGTGCACATGCTGGGCTGTTGGCGTGCATATGTCTCTGTGTGTGTGTACACGCCAGGCTGTTGGTGTGCATGTGCATGTATGTGTGTGAGTGTGCACACAGTGGACTGCTAGTGTGCATGTCTGAGTGTGCACACTCCAGGCTGGGGGTGTACATGTGTGTGAAAGTGCACACACTGGACTGCTGATGTGCATGTGCATGTCTGTGAGTGTGCACACGCTGAGCCATTGGTGTGCACATGTGTATGAGTCTGCACAGACTATGCTGTTTGTGTGCACGCACATGTGTGTGTGTGTGTGCATACCCCAGACTGTAGGTGTGCAAATATATGTGTGTGTGTGTGTGTACGCTGGTGTGCTGGTGTGCATCTGCGTGTCTGTGAGTTTGCACAGACTGGGCTGTTGGTGTGCATGTGCGTGTGTATCTGAGTGTGCACAGGCGGTGGCGCTTGCTGAGCCGCCTCGCTGTGTTCTGGGCCCACCTCCGTGTCCCCACGCCGCGGCTGCCCCCTCTCAACTTTGTGGCCCCACGTCCTTTTTCCGCACTCCGCGGCCGCCCACTCTCAACGTTCTGGCCCCACTTCCGTGTTCCCACGCCGCGGGCGCATCCGCTGCTCTGCCTGCTGCCGCTCTGCCTGCTGCCGCTCTGCCTGCTGCCCGCTGCCCTCGGCGCCTGCCGCGCCGCGCAGCCCGCGGTCCCTTCGCCGCGGCCGCGCTTAGAGGCCCCATTGTGCTCCGGCCGTTCGTCCGGCATTGTCTGGCTCCGGCGCCGGTAAAATGCCCTGACAGCGATCCGGGCCGCGCTGAATGCCGGCTGCGCTTCGGACAATTGGCGGCGGTGCCGGGAAATATTCCTGAGAGGATTATTTAACCTTTCAATTTAGGGGGCACAAAGCCCGGCTGATTAATGAACTTTCTGATGGGCGCCGATAAGCGGATCTATTTCTTTATTTCCTCTAGAAGTGATTCCTTCTCCTGCCCCATATTACTATAATCTTAAACGTAAAATGTGGCAAATAGATTAAAAAACAGCACTAAAGAGTTTATCTGGCCGGCAAACTGAAGGAGCTAAATTAAAATTGGTAATGAAAGCGGCGGCTGAGCCCCGTGTAGGGTTTTTAAATGCGCTGTGTATTTTGAAGAGACTCACTCTGCGACTCGCCTGGTAATGACTGCTGTGGTGCACGGTCCGGGGCTGCCTTCTGTTATTCCCGCCCCC